>OZ038403.1:9781002-9922489 GCA_964036045.1 Eutreptiella sp. 'Long Island Sound 2002'
TCCCTCTCCCGTGAACTGTACTGTAACCCCTCCCCCCTCCCGCTACGCCAGTATACACAATTATTACGGTCCCTACGCCTACTGTAGCTTGGACAAGGGCGTAGCTTGCGCACAACACATACAACTGCTGACACACACGTGCGCAGGCCACATGTGCTGAAATTGGCAATCCAAGGACCTATGGGATGCATCAGACTTCAAAAAAAATTCCTGGTGCACCAGCAGGGGGCCACATGTGCTGAAATTGGCAAATGCGATGACAAACCCATGTCTTATGTGGCCGCACTACATTTCGTACGTAATTAAATTACGTACACAATTATTACGATCCCTACGCCTACTGTAGCATGGACAAGGGCGTAGCTTATACAGGGGGGGGGGGGGGGGCGGGTACTGACCCCGCACACTGAAACAAAGTATGGCACACCTCCTGTTCCAGCACAATGAACCACCGACTGTTATGGGGGGTGTCCTTTGCTCAAGATGAGCAGGATGGAGCCAGTATGCATGGCTCAGTGCCTGGCATCTGGTGCCATTCTGTTGGGCCGTACAGCAGACAGATCGCCCAAAGCACGGGCGGGCAATTGCGAAGGCCGGCCGGCGGCACAAACCATCAACAGTCGGTGTAGCACGGCGAATACTGTGATATACAACAGGGGTACAGCTCCGGTCACATTGTCGTGTCCTGGTACTCACACCACAAACACCACGGCACCACGTACCCGGTCCTTCCGGGGTTACTCTTTTGTTTGTTGCTAAACATTAGGTTGGCGGTTGGTGGCGGTTGGCGGTTGGCGGTTGGCGGTTGGTGGTCCTTGGGGGCTGTCCTTGGGGGCTGTCCTTGACAAAAAAAAGGGGGGGGGCTTCTTAAAGACAGCCCTGTTGATGTCCGAAAATTTCTCCAGACTCCAGATGGCGGTCACTGGAGGCACCAGAGTAGTTTGTTTCTCGCCTCCCGCCGGCGCCCGCCCCCTCGCCCCCAGTCGCGCGCGCCCCGGCCCCGCGCCCCACGCATACCGCTCCCGCAGCGAGCAGTGGTGCTCCAACGACTCCAGCCGCGCCGCGACAGAGTGCAGGTACGACACACGCTCCTCGCCAGACACCTCCGACTGCCCGAACATCAGCTGCCGCTCCCGCAGCGCCCCGCACCTCGTCCCCCAGCTCCTGCGTCACCCTGTCGAGCTCCTCTTTGTGGTGCAGCACGAGCTGCTCTCGTGACAAGCTGCTGCTCTGCACGGGCACGCCCGGCGGGTGGGGAGAGGAATGGGCCCTGACAAATCCCCTGGAGCCACTTACCCATGTACCCACGGGGGGGGGGGGGGGTCTCAAAGGTTTGGGCCACATGACCCGCCGCACGGAGAAAAGAGAAACCGCGGGCCAAGGCAGCGGCTTGCGGAGCTTCATCGTGCACACACCCGCGGTCACGCGCTGTTTTGAGAAACACTCATCTCGGCCGGGGCTCTAAAACTAGGCTGCTTACCCTGAGAAGGAAGAGGGCCCCCAGCAGGGCAGGACTAGGCAGTGGCACGACCACCTGCCCGGTGTGCCATGCCATCGGCACAACACTCCTGGGCCTACGGGGTATTCGTGCAACGCTGCTGTACTCTCGAGGGATTTGGGGTTGACTGCAACCTCCTAAACCCCCTTCTCGGGATGTTCCAGTGCCCTAAATGGGGGGGTTTGGAGGGATGGTCCGTAGATGCGGCGTGGGTGCTGTGCATTTGGGGGGGGGGGGGGTCCAGGCCACGGGAAGTGGCGACGCCCTCTCACCAGAAGGGCACTCAACAGAAATTTGTGGAATCAACGATCAGTGCTGTCCAATGCTACGCTTGTGCCACAAAGCGATGTGGTAGCAGACATTTCACGCAGTGCAGATGAGCTGAATCTGACGCCAGGAAGTGCAGGGGGACTACCACGCCCGTAGGCATCCCAGTGTGCGACTGGGGCAGAAGAAAGACTGACTGCTGCGTGGGTACCGTGTACTGCCCAGTGCCTTGACTTCTGCATGCCCTGCTTTGTTGCCGGAGGTCAACTACACGGGGGGGGGGGGGGATTGAGTGCGGGAAAAATTCCGCCACAATTGTTAAAAGTGATGGGAAAAATTGCGCCATACTTTTCCATGGTGAAGGGCAAGGCCTAAGGTCGGCTCTCCTTACTGAGGGGGACACCACTTGAGGAAAAGGTGTGATGAGGCTCTAGTTTGCTGAGGTCCACATAGGTCCACATAGTTCGAACCAGACCATCCATCCACATGACGTATTCTGTGTTTTTCTAGCCATCGCCCGGCGAACAATGCTTTACCGTGTTTCACCGTGCCTCCACCCAACCACACACACAAGAGAACATTCAGCATATGGCAGAAAAATCCGGTATTGCTCAGGGCACGGAGATGGTGGATATCATAGCACCATTGTGGGGTCTATCCCTCGGGTTGGAAGGCGGGGAAGACAGCGATGTCTGTGTGTAGGTTCCCCTCCCACTCTGCATTGCGCTGCACCCAGTGCAGGAGTCGGCAACATGCCTGACTCCGCGCGCGCGGCTGTTGTTGGGCTGCGGCACACACCGCCCGCATAGCGTCGTCCGCGTTCCATGGAGACGCAGCGTACACCCCGTGCACCGCTGCATGCAACGTCCGTAACGCCGTCAGCCGGGCGTAGTCGCTTGCCATTGCTATCTGGACCCATGCCAGAGCAGACAGCATTTGCCCTGTCCACGTGGTTTGCCATGGCAGAGCACCCATTAGACTGGTCATGAAACTACACACGCACGCACGCATGCACGCACACCCGCGCCCGCGCACGCACGTACACGCGCGCGCGCGCGTACAGACACACACACACACACACACACTTGTGTTGGGAACGAGAACCAACACATGGCCAGTGCAGACACAAATGCAGCGGGAGAACGAATAGGCACTGCGGGTACTTGGCCTCCTGCATCCTCATCAGAGGAGCAAAAACGTTGGCGCTCAGAGAAGCAGGAGACTGAAAGAGCAACGGTGATACAACACCAAAACTCGCACTCACACTCACACACGCGTGCAGGCACCCACGCATGCAAAGCAGTCCCCGTGGGCCGTCACGCGCCGCCCCGGTCACTTTGTTCTGGGGAGGGGGGGAGGGGGTTTTGGGGGAGCCCCCCCCCCCCCCTTGGTTTTTAATTATTCTAAAGAAGCCCTGGGCGCAGGGGCAGGAAATGCGCGCGCGGCGGCGGGGGGGGGGGGCGGTGGAGGGCGCGCGCGACCCCACACCAACGGGCAGCACAGCCCAGGGGATGGGACGGCGCGCGACCGGTATTGCGTCCCGGCCGAAACACGCCCACGCGCGCGCGACGCACCTTGCAGCATCGCGTGAATCTTCTCCGTGTGCTCGAGCTGCGAGCTGTGCAGCAGCTCCTGCGTCCGCAGCGCGATCTGCTTGTGGGCCGCGGCCTCCGACAGCGCGGCCGCGAGCTGCTGCCGCAGGAACCCGTCGGCCGCGTGCGCGTGGGTGCCGTCCCGCGGTCCGGCCTCGCCCCCCGCCGGCGGCCACGCCGGGCCGCGGGCCGGGCCGTCGCGGTGCTCCGCGGAGTGGCCGAGCTGCACGACCTGCTGCGCCAAACGCGCCACGTCGCGCCTGAGCTGGTCGTTCTCAGCCCCGAGCTCGAGGAGGCGGGCGTCGCTCTCGGGGCCCGGGCCCGCGGCGGCCGCGTCGCCCGGCGGCAGGGGCCCGGTCTGCACCGCCTGATCGGACGTGTCGGGCGGACGGTCGTCCTTGGCCTCGGGTTCGGGTCCGGAGGGGTCGGGGGGCGCGACGCGGCCGCCGACGCCTCGGCCCGTTACAGAGCCGGTGCGGGCGCCGGCGTAGCCCCGGCCCTTCGTCTTGAGATCGCGGCGCAGCGCCACCACCTGCGGACAGCATTGGGGTCGCGTGCGCAGACGGGCACTTGCGGGGCGCTTGCGACGTGCAGCACGGCAGAAGGACTGCGTGGCCTCACCGTGCGCGCATGCGGGTGTGTCTGTGTGTGTGTGCGTGTGTGTTTCCACCGCAGGGGCAGCCAGGGAGGTGAGCACGGACCGTAAAACCGAGGGTCTTGAGTCAACAAGAGCATAGTCAATGCGCAGGACACACACACACTCAGGGCGCCGATGGATGTACCCTGGGGTCGGCTTGGTATGCGGAAATGGGCTGGACTTCGGGGACTTTCAGTGGCGGAATTAACAATGACCTCCAGGTGCACTCGTGGAGGCAGCACTGCAATTGCACGCCCAGCATGCAGCATGGAACGTGTGTGTGTGTGTGTGTGTGTGTGTGTGTGTGTGTGTGTGTGTGTGCGCGCGCGACGCCCCAACATTTCAATCATAGGGTTCGCTATCATACACCACATTTACAGCTCTGTTCGCACTGTTGCAATGTTCAATGCTTCCGCCCACTGCGGCCGTTCCTCCCTCTCAGCACTGCAGCAAGACTATGTGCAGGTTGTGCCTCCCTACCGCATATGCATGCCCCTGTTGCAACGGCCCCCGTGGGCGAGCTCGCTGTCGTGTGTGTGTGTGTGTGTGTGTGTGTGTGACGCCCAAATCTTTCAAATCATGCTCAAACTGCGAGGTTCAACAATGATGCGGCGAAACCATGTGTTCTTTTGTTGAGATGACACGCAACACGGGAGAACGGACCAGGGATGCGGGACGCGGTAGGAGCACGAGCCCAACTCCCTCTTGTTGCATGTTGCGTGTCATCTCAACCCAGTTCCTGTGTGTGTGTGTGTGTGTGTGTGTGCGTGTGTGTGTGCGTGAGTCATAAAGATTCGCAAATCAAATTGAAAGAAGCTGCTGTTCCAAACAATTGCCGAAAAAACATGGACCCACCGAACGCAGTGCCCTCGGCATCTTCACTGCCCGGCCGACCCCCCTAAACTTCGCCAGGGGAAAACTTCGCCACCTTCCTCAAGGACGACATCTTCCCACGTACTTATCCCCCGCCCGGACCCCCCGCCCCCCGAGTACAGACGGCCGGGCCTCACCAATGCTGCCCCTCCCCTCCAAGACAGACCCCCCACGCCCTCATCACCTGCACTGCGCAACACAACATTCCCCATCCCTGTGCCAGTCCCCGCGGAGCTCTCTGCCGGCGCACAATCACCTGCGACTCCAACTCCTTCACTTTCTTTGTGTAGTAGGCCCGGGTGTCCTCCAGCTGCTGCGCAAGCCCCGCCGCCTTCTTCGTGGTCGCACCCTTGATCCGCATCTTGAAGTCGTCCTCCATCTGCACAATGCGGTTCTCGTAGCTCGTCTTCAATTTGTCGCTCTCCAACCGCAGCACCCGCAGCGCCTTCTCGCTTTTTGCCGTCTGTCGGGACAGGAGCGGGCATGCCACGCACACACGAGACTGCACAGCGTGCGCCACACCAGACGCAGTCTGCTGCGGCTGCTGCTGCTGCGCCAGCAATTTCTGAAGCAAGACCAGTAGTTAGGCCGACGATAACAACAGCAGTAACACCACCAAAAGAAGCAAGACCAGTAGTTAGGCCGACGATAACAACAGCAGTAACACCACCACAAGAAGCAAGACCAGTAGTAAGGCTGACGATAACAACAGCAGTAACACCACCACACGAAGCAAGACCAGTAGTAAGGCTGACGATAACAACAGCAGTAACACCACCATAAGAAGCAAGACCAGTAGTGAAGCCGACGATAACAACAGCAGTAACACCACCACAAGAAGCAAGACCAGTAGTGAAGCCGACGATAACAACAGCAGTAACACCACAACAAGAAGCAAGACCAGTAGTGAAGCCGACGATAACAACAGCAGTAACACCACCACAAGAAGCAAGACCAGTAGTGAAGCCGACGACAACAACAGCAGTAACACCACCACAAGAAGCAAGACCAGTAGTAAGGCTGACGATAACAACAGCAGTAACACCACCATAAGAAGCAAGACCAGTAGTGAAGCCGACGATAACAACAGCAGTAACACCACCACAAGAAGCAAGACCAGTAGTGAAGCCGACGATAACAACAGCAGTAACACCACAACAAGAAGCAAGACCAGTAGTGAAGCCGACGATAACAACAGCAGTAACACCACCACAAGAAGCAAGACCAGTAGTGAAGCCGACGATAACAACAGCAGTAACACCACCACAAGAAGCAAGACCAGTAGTAAGGCCGACGATAACAACAGCAGTAACACTACCACAAGAAGCAGAAACCGGCAGCACTACCAGCAGTACCACTAGCACCAGCAAAATGAAAACCAGCAGTAAAAACAGCAGCAACACCAGCTGTGACACCAGCAGTGACGTAAGCAGCAGCAGCAGCAGCCACACCGGCAACAGCTGTTGCTGGTCCCGCTCATGTTGTTGCTTGCAGGCTGTTGCTGCTGCTGGTGTGACTGCTGGTGGGACGGGTGTTTGTGGTGCGTGTTGCTGCTGGTGCTGCTGCGGGTGTTGCTCCTGGTCGAGTTGCTGTGCCCAGCAGCGCAGAAACAGGCTGAAAGATTTCTTTGAAGAAAAGGAAGCACGATCAAAAAAAGCACAACCGACACAACACAAACCAAATGCGCAGTACCTGACCCGCCATGCTCCCCTGCACCTGCCGCACATGCTCCCCCTCCCCAAAGCGCAAAGTGCCGCAAATCCGAGCCCAACAGGGCACCTGATCGTCGAGCTCCTGCTGCAGCTGCTGCACCTTCCGCTGCAGCATTCTGAACTGCTGCGTCTCTTCGCTCGTGGGCTTCGCGGCCCGAATCAGCGCGGGGATGCCGTCGTCCCTCTGCCCCTTGTCGGCCTTTCGGAGGGCCTCCTCCAGCTCCGCGATGCGCTTCAGGTGGTACTTGCTTCCCTTGCCATCCCCTTTGCCGTCGCCTTTACCTGAGAGACAGGGGGGTGGGGGGAAATTGCGGTCTGGGGGGGTCGAATCCAATTGCGAAAAATTGCGGGAAAATTGCGGGAAATTGCGGGAAATTGCGGAAAAATTGCGGAAAAATTGCGATGTCGTAAGCGGCCCTCCTGAACCCTCGAGATGCAACAGCTGTGGACAGGTGGCTCAGAATTCTCAGAATTTCACTGAAACAAATAGTCCATGGGCAGTACAATTACAGGAGGCGCCCCTCGATATCATCGTGGAATTGCAGCATGAACCGAAGGCAGTCATCTTGAAGCGTCAAGTACAACATGGAGTCTCATTGTTCTGCACCAGCGTGGGGAGGCAGTCAGAAAATCGGGAAGTGAGAAAAATTGCGGAAAAAATGCTGAAAATTGCGGAAAATTGCGGAAAATTGCAAAAAAATGCGAAATTGCGGAAAAAAATGCGGAAAATTGCGGAAAATTGAGGAAAATTGCGGAAAATTGCACAAAAAAATTGCGAAATTGCGGAAAATTGCGAAAAATTGCGGACCTCAATATCCCCCCCCCCCCTGCTGAGAGACCGCCTGAGAAAGGCAGGGCCCAGCGCGTGTCCCTGGGCCTTCAATATGCACTGCGTCCGTGCTGCCGGGTTGGCTTGGTTCGTGTGCTGCTGGGCGCACGTCTTCGGAAAATTGCCACGAAGGACACGACACGACACGACACGACACGACATGACACGACACGACACGACACGACACGACACGACACGACACGACACGACACAACGCAACACGACACGATACGATACGATGCAACACGACACGACACGACACGACACAGCACGGCACGACGCAACACGACACAACACGACACGACACGACACAACGCAACACGACACGATTCGATACGACGCAACACGACACGACACGACACAGCACGGCACGACGCAACACGACACGACACGACACGACACAGCACGACACGACACGACGGAACACGACACGACACGACACGACACGACACAGCACGACACGACGCAACACGACACGACACGACACGACACGACGCAACGCAACATAACATGACACGACACGACGCAACACGACACAACACAGCACGACACGACACGACGCAACACGACATGGCACGACACGACACGACGCAACACGACACGACACGACACGACACGACACGACACGACACGACACGACACGACACAACGCAACATAACATGACACGACACAACGCAACATGACACAACACGACACGGCGCGACCTGAGGGGGGGGGGATTATGTGCTCAGCCGCAAGAGAAAAATATGTGGTAAAAATGTGATTTTATGTGGGAAAATGTGGTAATATGTGGTAAAATATGTGGACTTCTGGCCATCCAACTTTTTCCAAACACATGGCCCTGGATGGTCAGTCTTATTTCTTGGCGTTGTTTGGATGGACGCCGTTAATTCCTGAGGGGTCCCACGCATGCTATGAATCTCTGACGTTCCATGGACACAAGCAAACCACAACACTTTCAGTCTATGTGAAGCCCACATCTGCCTTCAGTCCAATCATCCTTCCAAAATCTCCATTACAGTGTCTCATGACAGCTTGCCGGCGGCCATTGTCATCTAGACCATGTCGCTGGTCTGTACGTGTGTCCTTGGCAAATGAGAAAAAGCGCTCAACACTGCCGGTCCCCATCACCATGGTGATGAGGAACAATACATAATCACAGTAAATGGCTCCTCTGGAAATTCTTCCGCACGTTGTTGAGGGGTGATTTGTGTGCTGTACCTTGCTTTAGAACTGACCTTTCCCACGTTTCCCACGCGTCTGCATTTTGGCCTCATTGCTTGACTGCGACAAATAGTCATTATGAGTCGGGGATTCCATGCTGAGCAAACGGAAAATGCAAAGCGATGTACGACAACTGTGACACGTGACCAGACACATGGCACACGACGCGACACGACACGACACGACACGACACGACACGACACAACACGACACGACACGACACGACACGACACGACACGACACGACACCACACGACACGACAGGACACGACGCGACGCGACGCGACACGACACGACACGACGCGACGCGACGCGACACGACACGACACGACACGACACGACACGACGCGACGCGACGCGACACGACACGACACGACACGACACGACATGACACGATACGACACGACACGACACGACATGACACAACGCAACACGACACGATACGACACGACACGACAGGACACGACACGGCACGACATAACACGACACAACACAACGCAACACGACACGACACGACACGACAGGACAGGACAGGACGCAACACGACACGATACGACACGACACCACGCGGCACGACGCGACATGACAGGACACGACACGACGCAATACGACACGGCACGACACGACATGACACGACACGACGCAGCACGACACGACACGACACGACACGACACGACACAACGCAACACGACACGACACGACACGACACGACACGACAGGACACGACATGATACGATACGAGACGACGCGACGCGAGACGACAGGACACGACACGATACGACACGAGACGACGCGACGCGATGCGACACGACGCAACACAACAGGACACGACACGACACGATACGAGACGACGCGACACCACACGATGCGACACGACACGACGCGACACGATACGATGCGACGCGACACCACACGACACCACACGACACAACACGACGCGACACGCCACGACACGACGCGACACGACACCACACGACACGACGCGACATGACACGACGCGACACGACACGACGCGACGCGACACGACGCGACACGACACGATGCGACACGATGATATACGATACGACACGACACGACACAATACGATACGACACAACGCGACACAATACGATACGACACGACGCGACACAATACGATACGATACGACACAATACGATACGACACGACACAATACGATACGACACAACGCGACACAATACGATACGACACAACGCGACACAATACGATACGACACGACACGACACAATACGATACGACACAACGCGACACAATACGATACGACACAACGCGACACAATACGATACGACACAAGGCGACACAATACGATACGACACGGCACAATACGATACGACACGACGCGACACAATACGATACGACACGACACGACACAATACGACACAACGCGACACAATACGATACCACACGACGCGACACAATACGATACGACACGACACGACACAATACGATACGACACGACACGACACAATACGACACAACGCGACACAATACGATACGACACAACGCGACACAATACGATACGACACGACACGACACAATACGATACGACACGACACGACACAATACGATACGACACAACGCGACACAATACGATACGACACAAGGCGACACAATACGATACGACACGGCACAATACGATACGACACGACGCGACACAATACGATACGACACGACACGACACAATACGATACGACACGACACAATACGATACCACACGACGCGACACAATACGATACGATACGACACAATACGATACGACACGACACAATACGATACGACACAACGCGACACAATACGATACGACACAACGCGACACAATACGATACGACACGACACGACACAATACGATACGACACAACGCGACACAATACGATACGACACAACGCGACACAATACGATACGACACAAGGCGACACAATACGATACGACACGGCACAATACGATACGACACGACGCGACACAATACGATACGACACGACACGACACAATACGATACGACACAAGGCGACACAATACGATACCACACGACGCGACACAATACGATACGACACGACACGACACAATACGATACGACACGACACGACACAATACGACACAACGCGACACAATACGATACGACACAACGCGACACAATACGATACGACACGACACGACACAATACGATACGACACAACGCGACACAATACGATACCACACAAGGCGACACAATACGATACGACACGGCACAATACGATACGACACGACGCGACACGACACCACACGACACGACGCGACATGACACGACGCGACACGACACGACGCGACGCGACACGACGCGACACGACACGATGCGACACGATGATATACGATACGACACGACACGACACAATACGATACGACACAACGCGACACAATACGATACGACACGACGCGACACAATACGATACGATACGACACAATACGATACGACACGACACAATACGATACGACACAACGCGACACAATACGATACGACACAACGCGACACAATACGATACGACACGACACGACACAATACGATACGACACAACGCGACACAATACGATACGACACAACGCGACACAATACGATACGACACAAGGCGACACAATACGATACGACACGGCACAATACGATACGACACGACGCGACACAATACGATACGACACGACACGACACAATACGACACAACGCGACACAATACGATACCACACGACGCGACACAATACGATACGACACGACACGACACAATACGATACGACACGACACGACACAATACGACACAACGCGACACAATACGATACGACACAACGCGACACAATACGATACGACACGACACGACACAATACGATACGACACGACACGACACAATACGATACGACACAACGCGACACAATACGATACGACACAAGGCGACACAATACGATACGACACGGCACAATACGATACGACACGACGCGACACAATACGATACGACACGACACGACACAATACGATACGACACGACACAATACGATACCACACGACGCGACACAATACGATACGATACGACACAATACGATACGACACGACACAATACGATACGACACAACGCGACACAATACGATACGACACAACGCGACACAATACGATACGACACGACACGACACAATACGATACGACACAACGCGACACAATACGATACGACACAACGCGACACAATACGATACGACACAAGGCGACACAATACGATACGACACGGCACAATACGATACGACACGACGCGACACAATACGATACGACACGACACGACACAATACGATACGACACAAGGCGACACAATACGATACCACACGACGCGACACAATACGATACGACACGACACGACACAATACGATACGACACGACACGACACAATACGACACAACGCGACACAATACGATACGACACAACGCGACACAATACGATACGACACGACACGACACAATACGATACGACACAACGCGACACAATACGATACGACACGACGCGACACAATACGATACGACACGACACGACACAATACGATACGACACAAGGCGACACAATACGATACCACACGACGCGACACAATACGATACGACACGATACGACACAATACGATACGACACGACACGACACAATACGACACAACGGGACACAATACGATACGACACAACGCGACACAATACGATACGATACGACACAATACGATACGACACGACACAATACGATACGACACAACGCGACACAATACGATACGACACAACGCGACACAATACGATACGACACGACACGACACAATACGATACGACACAACGCGACACAATACGATACGACACAACGCGACACAATACGATACGACACAAGGCGACACAATACGATACGACACGGCACAATACGATACGACACGACGCGACACAATACGATACGACACAACGCGACACAATACGATACGACACAACGCGACACAATACGATACGACACGACACGACACAATACGATACGACACAACGCGACACAATACGATACGACACAACGCGACACAATACGATACGACACAAGGCGACACAATACGATACGACACGACACGACACAATACGATACGACACGACACGACACAATACGATACGACACAACGCGACACAATACGATACGACACAAGGGGACACAATACGATACGACACGGCACAATACGATACGACACGACGCGACACAATACGATACGACACGACACGACACAATACGATACGACACGACACAATACGATACCACACGACGCGACACAATACGATACGATACGACACAATACGATACGACACAACGCGACACAATACGATACGACACGACGCGACACAATACGATACGACACGACACAATACGATACGACACGACACAATACGATACGACACAACGCGACACAATACGATACGACACGACGCGACACAATACGATACGATACGACACAATACGATACGACACGACACAATACGATACGACACGACACAATACGATACGACACAACGCGACACAATACGATACGACACGACGCGACACAATACGATACGACACGGCACAATACGATACGACACGACACAATACGACACGAGACGACGCGACGCAATACGATATGACACGACGCGACACAATACGATACGATACGACACAATACGATACGACACGACACAATACGATACGACACAACGCGACACAATACGATACGACACAACGCGACACAATACGATACGACACGACACGACACAATACGATACGACACAACGCGACACAATACGATACGACACAACGCGACACAATACGATACGACACGACGCGACACAATACGATACGACACGGCACAATACGATACGACACGACACAATACGATACGACACAACGCGACACAATACGATACGACACGACGCGACACAATACGATACGATACGACACAATACGATACGACACGACACAATACGATACGACACAACGCGATACAATACGATACGACACAACGCGACACAATACGATACGACACAAGGCGACACAATACGATACGACACGGCACAATACGATACGACACGACGCGACACAATACGATACGACACGACACGACACAATACGACACAACGCGACACAATACGATACCACACGACGCGACACAATACGACACGACACGACACAATACGATACGACACAACGCGACACAATACGATACGACACGACGCGGGACAATACGATACGACACGACACAATACGATACGACACGACACAATACGATACGACACAACGCGACACAATACGATACGACACGACGCGACACAATACGATACGACACGGCACAATACGATACGACACGGCACAATACGATACGACACAACGCGACACAATACGATACGACACAACGCGACACAATACGATACGACACGACACGACACAATACGATACGATACGACACAACGTGACACAATACGATACGACACAACGCGACACAATACGATACGACACGACGCGACACAATACGATACGATACGACGCGACACAATACGATACGATACGACACAATACGATACGACACGGCACAATACGATACGACACGACACAATACGATACGACACAACGCGACACAATACGATACGACACGACGCGACACAATACGATACGATACGACACAATACGATACGACACGACACAATACGATACGACACAACGCGACACAATACGATACGATACGACACAATACGATACGATACGACACAATACGATACGATACGACACAATACGATACGATACGACACAATACGATACGATACGACACAATACGATACGATACGACACAATACGATACGATACGACACAATACGATACGACACGACACAATACGATACGACACAACGCGACACAATACGATACGACACGACACGACACAATACGATACGACACGACACAATACGATACGACACGACGCGACACAATACGATACGATACGACACAATACGATACGATACGACACAATACGATACGATACGACACAATACGATACGATACTACACAATACGATACGATACGACACAATACGATACGATACGACACAATACGATACGATACGACACAATACGATACGATACGACACAATACGATACGATACGACACAATACGATACGATACGACACAATACGATACGAGACGACTCGGCAGAAAAGGGCACGACGTGACAAGGCACAATAGAACTCAGTATAACAAACCCACGTAACAGTACACAGGGCCACGCCCCGCAATGCAATGCACGGGGCAGCGCAACAAACGCAACCGCGCGCCTCTGCCCATTGCAGAGCTCCGCAGGCCGGCCGTGGGCATGCACCTGCACCGGGGCCGGACTCCAGCTCCAGCACTCGCTGGCGAAGGTTGTCGATGGTCTGGGCCTGCGTCGCCAACAGCTCATCATTCTTCGTGAGCAGGTCCTGATTCTCCACGTACCACCGGATCTTGCTCTGCAGCGCCTGGATCTGATTCATGTAATCCAACTGCTGCTGCTTCAGGGCCGTGCTGAGCCGCCGGATCTCCAGCTCATCGTTGCAGACCTTCTCCCAGTCCACCCCCGCCAGCCGGTTCTCGACGTCCTGCTTCTGCCTCTTCAGGGTCTCGAACGCGACCTTCCATTCGCTTTCCCGTGTGTCTGCGGACGCAAGTTGCTGAGGCTCTCCGTATCTGTGGGGCCTACGTGTGACGTCCTGTGACCATTGTTCTGATGTGCCCCCTCCCCCCCCCCCTCCCTCAGGGATGTATCGGAAGAGAGGAGGGGGGGGGGAGGTCAGGAACCCGAGGCTTTGTGTACCAAAAATAGCCCCAAATCAATACTTCCCTTTAAAACTTTCATTTTCCCCCACTATGAAATCTGTCCCGGGGGACCCCCTCCTTCTCATGTGGTTGTCAGCCGCTCAAACACAGCCCTGCCCCCCCGTGTGACATTCCGTCGGGTTGTTGCTCCTTTACGGGGCCCTGGACAGTCACCCGTTCTTCCCTTCGCATGTTGCGTCGGGTCGCTGCTTTCTGTCGGCCGCTGCGGCCGGTGCTCCTGCTGGTGTCGTTTCCGCGTTCGCGGAGCCCAGTGGTTGGTGTGCCGGGGCTGTGCTGAATGTGGCGGGATGTGCCGTTTGCGCGTCAGCGGCGCCCAATAGTTGGCCCCCCACCCCCCGCCCCAGGCGCAATTTACACTGAAATTTAGGAAAACGGTGGTCAGACGGGGTCCTCTTGCTGGGACAACGCCGCGCTTGCGCGTAGCGCGCGGCACGGAAAGGCGGTATGCAGCGAAAACGTGCCCGTACCTCACCCCAACCAGAACCGTCACAACAGGGCACCGAAACACGATGTGCCACCGCAATCCACTGCGGTCTGTTTATGGTGTCAATGGGTTGGATGGAGCTGCCTCACGCGTGCATGCGTCAGTCCCATGCGTCACGCGTGCATGCGTCAGTCCCATGCGTGACTTGCGAACCGGATTCCCATCGGGATGCACATTGCCGTGGTGCCCGACAGCCTCCAGGCAATAAGAGAAGCCATCCACGCAACCGCACCCAACCCCATCCACGCATCCACGCTCAGGCAGCCCCACACCCGCCTCTTTGCTCAGCCGCTCGTACTTCAGCTGCCACTCCTTCACTTGGAGACTGGGGGTGGCCCCTTCGTCTTTCAAGATCGACGGCTTCTTCGCGAGCGCCGAGTACATGGCGCCCTTGGTCTCGCTCAGCTCTTTCCGGAGATCTTTGGCCTCGAGGGTCAGCTTCTCGTTCTCCTTCTGATACGCGTTCAGGAGGGCCTCCTGCTGGACCACCTGTTCCGGGGCGGTGCGGTGGGGGTTGGTAGGAATGCGTTGTGGCATTGCCGCATGGCGGTGGTGGTGGTGGTGGGCACTGGTGGTGGTGGTGGTGTGCATTGTTGGGGCTGGGGTAAACGCTGTGGTGGTTGTGTTGTGCATGGGGCTGTTGGCATATGCTGTGGCGGTGGTGGTGGCCGGAGCTGTCCTTCGGAGGGGAAAACACAGAGAAGGGCTCGTACCGCCAACATGAACGAACGTTCACGGGGATGCTCTCTGCTTCATGGTCATGGCACCTTCCCTACTTCGAGGGTTGGCGGTTGGCGGCGGTTGGTGGCGGTTGGCGGTTGGCGGTTGGTGGCGGTTGGCGGTTGGCGGTTGGTGGCGGCGGTTGGTGGTTGGCGGTTGGCGGCGGTTGGCGGTTGGCGGTTGGTGGTCCCTGAGCGCTGTCCTTAAGGGCTGTCCTTAACAAAAAAAAAACAGTTCTGGGTGCTTAAGGACAGCCCCGGTGGTGGCCATGCATTGAACAGGTTGTGAGGTGCATTGCAGGTGTGTCGGTATGCGACGGGTCTTGTGCTTCCCGGCGATTGTGGTATGCCACGTGCATCTGCAGTGCGGTGGTCCGCACGTGCACGGGCGGCTGCGCGGTGTGTGGCACACCTCCTTCTTCAGATTCTCAAACTCCTCCTTCGTAATGGCGTGCGACACGTCCGCAAACTTGAGATGCGACAGGGACGCCCGCAGCGAAGCCTGTTCGCCCTTCTCCACCTTCAAACTCCACATGAAGTTCTCCTCCTTCAATTCATTGATCTCCGCCTGCTGCCGGCCGACCTGGTCCCTCAGCTGCTGCAGCTCCGCTTCTGCGGGCAACTTCGAAGAGGTGGACTGGGCGGCGGGGCCAACGGAAGCCGCGGGGGGCGAGGACAGCGACGATGCGCCCGCCAGCGCCGACGACGGTGCGGAGACCGAGGACGCGGCAGGGGCAGGGGCAGGGGCAGTGGAGGAGTCCCGAGGGGCCGACTGACGGGAGGACGACGGCGTGCGCGCGGAGGAGCTTGACCGGGAGTCGCGGCTGGAGCTCCGGGTACTTGTGGTGGTCGTGTTTGTGGACACGCTGGGCGACTTCTTGGACTGCGTCGAGGCCGGGGTCGTCTTCTTGGAGGACGAGTAGTCTTCAAAACTGTCGCTGCTGGAGACCGAGGACTTGGTGCTCTGCGCAGGGCAACGCGGGCCGGGGGGTTGCAGTGCAGTGCCGGGGCTCGGCCCCGGCTGCCCCTCCCCGACCCGCCACACGCGCAACGGCAGCGGCAACACCGTTCACCCGGTTGCCGTGTCCGCCTGGCAACGCCCAGGCACGGCACCCCAACATGGCGGGGTGGCCCATGGGGTGCTCCCCACGTTGGCCATGCACAGCGATGCCAGTGTCTGGGATGCGGTCAGGTGCTGGTGCACAATTTTCATCAATGGGCCTTGTGAGTGTGTGGATGAGTACCCCCCCCCCCCCTTGTAATAGTTACGGAAAAGTCCCAAATTAATTCGGTCCCTACGCCTACTGTAGCTGAGACAAGGCTGTAGCTTGCACGTACCACATACATGGGGAGCTGGTGCAAGGGGAATATAATGCACGGATATCCCCAAATCAGAGCTATGTGGGTTCAAGTGGGCAAACAGTCTTAAAAAATGTGTCCATGACCCTATGTAACTGGGAAATTCATCACCAAACCCATGTCTTATGTGGCCGCACTACATTTGTACCAACACAAATGAGGTACCAAATTAATACGGTCCCTACACCGCTGTAGCTTGGACAAGGGCGTAGCTATTACAGGGGGGGGGTAAGATGGGACCACAACGGCGTGTGCTGCTCCGGCGAGCACCTGACAGTTTGTTTCACAGGTTAAGCTTCCAGTAAAGCAGTTGTCTCCTCATCAGCTTTGCTTTCAAGGGCCCCTTCATGCACGACAACCCATCACCTTCCCCGCGTCCACGACTGAGGACCGCATCCAAGCTCCACCCACTGCCACACCGCTCGCTGACTATCCCACCAACACCCTCACGGAGGCCGCACAAACTGGCCACACCTTGCGATCCGCGGGACTCCGCTCCAGTGGCATTTGCCCGAGCATGTCCGCTACGCTGGCGCTGGACGTCGCCACCTGAGATGACATCGTGCTTCACATGGGGGCCCCGGCATGACAGAAAGCTCATCCGAAAGGGGTGCGAGCAACGGCAAAATCCTGAACCGACCCACCCACACGGACCCATGTTTGGGAGCGATGCGCGCTCTGTGCGCGCGGGGGACGCATGCACTGCAGCGCGCACACTGCACCGGGTCTTTGGCACATTGCAGCAGTGCTACCCAGACTTGCCATCAGCGTCCGCCAGCTCAGACATGATCACAAAGAGCCAAGCCCGACTAAGTTCTGCGCTGGATGCGGCTATTTCTTACCGAGTTCTGGGTGTGAGCAGGTATTACTGAGTGGTGCATGGCACGGGCCTGATTACTGGCAGAACTCATCCCCCCCAGAAACATCTGTAGTCGGTTCTGGCATAAACCCAAGGTTCTCAGAGTGGCGGCCCTGGCAGAACTCTGGGTGAGACGACAGGCCAATCAATTTGCTGCGGGACACCCAAAGGAGTGGGTGTCTGTGGTGAGGTTCCAGGACATTTATATGGCGGCGATGGGGTGCTGGCCCTGCCGGACGCCAGTGGCAACTCTGTCGTTACCCCGGCAACAACCCCTCAAAGAGCGTCCTGGAGAGCAGCAAGTGCACAAAAAAAACAGATCCTAGCGCACAGGTGAATTGGTACGGCTGTCCTTGGCTGGAATGAACAGTCGAACCTTCGATTTTGGCTGATAGAAACCAGGCATTTCCACTGACGACGAGTTATGTGTGCGTGACTGATGTGTAGCGGTGTTGGGCCCCATTTGGCATGCTTGGCCATTGTTGCCCAACTACCCCCCCCCCCCCCCCAATGTCCACCCCCCCCGGGGGGGACTGTCACCACAAATGACGGTTCCCCCCACCCCCGGGGGGGGGGGGGGCGGGCAGTACACAACAGTCACCTGAATTCCAGTATACCCAATTGAAATGTTTCTTCAGCGCCTGTGATTTCCGATTGATTCTTATTGTTCATGGGCCAAGTGACGCCCTCCCCCCCCTGGGGGGGGGGGGGGTTACCATGCTGATAAATACCGATGGTCTCTTGGAGTGCCTGTGGGTACATTGTTACCATTTCAAGGGAGGGTTACGCCGGACCGAGCCTCCTTTCCAGTCAGTTTTCCAGTGTCAGACCCGCTCTTGAGGCTTGAGTCTGGCGGGTCGAGGGTGTGATTCCTGGTTTTTGTGCCCTGCACAAGAGGGAGGGGGTGCAGGACTGATCTGGTGTTTGAGAACAAACGGCACCCCGCAGCAGAACTCGAATAGTCTCATGCCAGTCCGTCTCGCCACCCGTCACACCCAAGCACACCACCGGACAGCAGCAGCAGCACAGTACAGTGCATGCCACTCCCTTTGGGAGCAATGCTACCGAGTAACGGAACAGATCACTGGCGGAGATGGACGCTGTACAGCGGTGGTTACTGCCACCAACCAACCCAAATCACCCCCCCACCCCGTCCCCGCCCCCGAGTTCCGACAGATAGTCGGGTGGTGGGTTGAGTGGAACCAGGTCCAGCGCCCCGCGCCCACCCAGGCTGAATCCAATGAGTTTGGACGAGGGCTGTCCTCAACGGAAGGGAAAAAAAAAAAGAAGGGCCAGCAGAAATAAACGCTCACAGGGACGCTCTCTGCTTCATGGTCATGGGACCTTCTCTACTTCAAAGGTTGGCGGTTGGGAGCGGTTGGCAGCGGTTGGCGGTTGGCTGTTGGCGGCGGTTGGCAGTTGGTGATTCCTGGGGCAGAGTTTTCCGTAGGGGGGGGGGGTCCAAGGGGGGTGGGTGGGTGGGGCTGTGGGGGGGACCCCTCCCCCCTCAGGAGACCCTGAGTTGTTAGAGGCGCCAAAGGCCCCGAAGAAAAATTTTTGGCCTAAACTGACTTGCGCCGAAGGGCGCCAGAGAAAATTTTTGATTGGCCAAAGACCCGGAGACAATTTTGCCCAATCACTTAAGGGGGGGGGGGGGGGTCCGAGGGTGGTCCCTCCGCACCAGACATGCATAAACACATGGTGCTGGTCCCTCCGCACCAGACATGCATAAACACATGGTGCTGGTCCCTCCGCACCAGACATGCATAAACACATGGTGCTGGTCCCTCCGCACCAGACATGCATAAACACATGGTGCTGGTCCCTCCGCACCAGACATGCATAAACACATGGTGCTGGTCCCTCCGCACCAGACATGCATAAACACATGGTGCTGGTCCCTCCGCACCAGACATGCATAAACACATGGTGCTGGTCCCTCCGCACCAGACATGCATAAACACATGGTGCTGGTCCCTCCGCACCAGACATGCATAAACACATGGTGCTGGTCCCTCCGCACCAGACATGCATAAACACATGGTGCTGGTCCCTCCGCACCAGACATGCATAAACACATGGTGCTGGTCCCTCCGCACCAGACATGCATAAACACATGGTGCTGGTCCCTCCGCACCAGACATGCATAAACACATGGTGCTGGTCCCTCCGCACCAGACATGCATAAACACATGGTGCTGGTCCCTCCGCACCAGACATGCATAAACACATGGTGCTGGTCCCTCCGCACCAGACATGCATAAACACATGGTGCTGGTCCCTCCACACCAGACATGCATAAACACATGGTGCTGGTCCCTCCGCACCAGACATGCATAAACACATGGTGCTGGTCCCTCCGCACCAGACATGCATAGACACATGGTGCTGGTCCCTCCGCACCAGACATGCATAAACACATGGTGCTGGTCCCTCCGCACCAGACATGCATAGACACATGGTGCTGGTCCCTCCGCACCAGACATGCATAAACACATGGTGCTGGTCCCTCCGCACCAGACATGCATAAACACATGGTGCTGGTCCCTCCGCACCAGACATGCATAAACACATGGTGCTGGTCCCTCCGCACCAGACATGCATAAACACATGGTGCTGGTCCCTCCGCACCAGACATGCATAAACACATGGTGCTGGTCCCTCCGCAACAGACATGCATAAACACATGGTGCTGGTCCCTCCACACCAGACATGCATAAACACATGGTGCTGGTCCCTCCGCACCAGACATGCATAAACACATGGTGCTGGTCCCTCCGCACCAGACATGCATAAACACATGGTGCTGGTCCCTCCGCACCAGACATGCATAAACACATGGTGCTGGTCCCTCCACACCAGACATGCATAGACACATGGTGCTGGTCCCTCCGCACCAGACATGCATAGACACATGGTGCTGGTCCCTCCGCACCAGACATGCATAAACACATGGTGCTGGTCCCTCCGCACCAGACATGCATAAACACATGGTGCTGGTCCCTCCGCACCAGACATGCATAAACACATGGTGCTGGTCCCTCCGCACCAGACATGCATAAACACATGGTGCTGGTCCCTCCGCACCAGACATGCATAGACACATGGTGCGGGACACATTGCGGTGGTTTCGGGCGGCGCTCTGCAGGCCACACGGCCCATTCCATGCCCTACGGCTGGCCTCACACACCCCGTCCAGAGGCTGCTTCGTAGGAATGTTGGACAGGTCCAAAGAGGCAATGCTGTCGCCCGTTCTCGTACCATTGGACATCCGTTGCCAGCCCGGACGGCGGCACTAAAATGGCGCATCAACACGGGATGTCGAGAGCAATGGCCCAGGGGGTCCTTCGTGACAGAGATGGCATGGGCTGCGATCAAGACACAGGGGGGGATCCCATGGTGGGATGTATGGAGGGGGGGAGGTAAACCCTGCGTGACATTCCGTCTGGTTGTTGCTCCTTTACGGGGCCCTGGACAGTCACCCGTTCTTCCCTTCGCATGTTGCGTCGGGTCGCTGCGTTCTGTCGGCCGCTGCGGCCGGTGCTCTTGCTGGTGTTGTTTCCGCATTCGCGGAGCCCCGTGGTTGGTGTGCCGGGGCTGTGCTGAGTGGGGGAGGTACCCCCCTCCCCCCCTCTGGGGCGTCCAGCCTATGCCCAGCCACTGTCTCCCTGACGCCAAGTGCGAGCCTCAATGGCATGTGTAACTGACAGTAACCGCCCCTAACCGCTTTGACAACCTCCTCCAACCGTCTGTCTAACCGCTTCTGGGGCCGGGTCTGAGGTCCCACCCCTTCCAATGTACCCCTCCCGGAGGGGTGGGAGGGCCGCTATCCTCAGGAGGGCCATGAAGCGTTCACTGCAAGGCTGAGTCCAACGGGAATGTTCCATTGGAGGGAGGGGCAGGTGGCGGCCATGATGTCAGGTGTTGAATTCACCAGCATTATCCTCACCTCATGCCAGACCTACTCCGTTCGATTCAAACCTGTTGTCCTTTGCTCATCAATTGTGTTGCCTTGCCGCTCTGGGCCCAAGTGCAAACCCCTTCCCCCAAACCCCCTACAAGTTCCTGAACCCCAAGACAATGTCTCTCTTACATCGAACTTCACTTTCTTGTACCATCTTGGGATTGGATAGTGTGGACAAACGTTAGCAACAAACTCAGGGAAATGAGGAAAAAGACGACAGCCCCATTTTCGCATTTTAATTTCCATACTCCATCTCATCCCAGTTTGCTTACTGTCCCGGCGAATGTCTCTTGGAACGTCTATAGGAAACCATCAGCTTTCTCCTACATACTCCGCAACACTGCACACTGCTGCAGCTTTGACAAGTTGAGGCTCCGCCCCCTCGTGTGTTGGCATGGCCTTGTCTGATCACAACATCCCAGTTCGGCTGTCGGCTTTCCGGTCCCGCAATATCTGGAATATTCTAGGATATTTAAATTCCGGAATATCCACAATATCCGGAATAATCCAGAATTGCAGTCGCAGGACTGTGGGCTTGACACATGACAAGGGCCCACGAACATTGCGGGAATTCTTGCCTGGCATGCGCCCGCCGTGTGCCCGGTGCACTACCTTTGGGTACCCCTGGGTAACGACATGGGGTGGGGGATGACAGGGGGGGGGGGCATAGCTGGATGTATTGCTGTCTATAGCTGGCCTGTCTGCCAATTACCCTTGCGTTGGGGTGGGGGGGGACCCTGCGCAATGACCAGCACTGTTTTAACGTTTGACCAGGGCTGGTCATTGGACAATGTTTGAAAGCAAAAAAAACACCATTTGACCAGGGGGTGGTTGTTGGACAAGCCTGTGGATGCTCTGCCTCCAGTTTTGATTGGTATTCGTGCTGTTATTTTGTCTGAAGAAACTGTGTGTGATACTTGAACCCCCCGCCCCCTCCCTCCCTTGCACAAGCACCTGCCAAGGGAGGAGACAACTGCGCTTTTTGGGACGTTGGTTTTCATTGGTGTTTTTTGCAATTGCAGACCGAATCGTGGAATTATCTTCCGGACATGCTTTCCCAGTGGTGGCTGTGGAGGTGTCATGGCTACGTAGCAGTATGGGCATTTTCCCTGCCCAAATGGGCCGTAAGGTGAGTGGAACGCGTGCTTTTGTTGCAATCATGGATTTTGACTTTGCTTGTCTTCCCCTCAAGAGTATGTGTCTACGTGTCAGACAATGCCAGACCATCAGTCAAGACAGTCTATGATGTTGCCCTGGGCTGCCATTCCCATACGTCTTCCTGCACTAGCACTTTGCCACACATTTTGTGCAGTACGTACATGCCCCTAGTACAATGCGCAGGGCAGTTTCTTCGCCTGTTGAAGAGTCTTCCGCAAAACATGGTTTGGTTATTCCCCCAATCCACATGCCATATTTCCAAATGGGCAGTGATGTCGCTTGGAAAGACTTCACTTCTGAAGCAGCCCTCTGAGTTTGAGACGGGAAGCATGCTCTTGTATGGTAACCCCCCCCCCCACTTTATGTACCCCCGAGGTACATTAGGTTCTCAACATTTACCCAGCCCCAAGGGGGAGTACATTAACTGGGGGTGGGGGGGTGCATTAAGTGGGGGGTTAGATCCACATTTCCCTTGTGTTGCTCCTTTAGTCAGGGCTGCGGAGTTGGGCAGTTTTTTTGGGGGGGTGGGGGCTTTGACATTTCATCTTTGACTGGCCCCGCAGTTGGGGGGGGGGGGGTACATTAAGTGTGGGGGGGGTGCATTAAGTGGGGAGTAAGTTTGCACCTTTGTGGCACCTTTTGGAGGGGGGGAGTCCAGGCCATGGCAAGCTGGCAAAGATGACCTTTGTGACACCATTCGCTGTTCACAGCAATCGCAGACAGTGATGAGCTCGTCGGTGCTTTGCACTGCCCTGTTTACAGTTCAGTCAAAGCAATGCAGCTCCACGGTGAGGCAGTGCAAACAAAAGTTGAAAAAGTCGAAAAAGATACCACGAACCTATAAGAAAGGATGCACAACAACACATACCCATGCACTAGAAATGAGGGCAAAGCATGCATGCAACTCATACAAATGCATAACAAGGCTCATTGTTACGGGCACTAGGCACTACTAGGGGGGGGGGGTTTAGTAGCTGAAGAAAGCTGTCTGGATAAATTTAGTGCGCCCAATTCTGGCGCAATTTTTCCCATCACTTTTAACGGTTGTGGCGCAATTTTTCCCATACATAGTGAGCGCGGTGTCAACTGACACTGCCAGACAACAATGTTTCAAGGAAAATGTTGGGGGGCCACAGCAAAAAATACCCAAAAGGAATGGCAAAAAGATAAAGAGCAAGGCCCGAGGACTCCAAATTGGGGAGTTACGACCAGGGTCAGTGGCTGGGCGCAATCAGTAATTTGGATGCCCTTTGTAGTGCGGGGAACTGTGTGGACCTCAGCAAACTAGACCCTCATCACACTTTTTCCTCAAGTGGTGTCCCCCTCAGTAAGGAGAGCCGGCCTTAGGCCTTGCCCTTCACCATGGAAAAGTATGGCGCAATTTTTCCCATCACTTTTAACAATTGTGGCGGAATTTTTCCCGTACTCAATTTTTCCGGACAAAATTTTCCCATACTAAACCCCCCCCCTAATATGCAGGTTGGGCATGGTCCTGTACAAACTTTGTGCACAGCACACGCACAGCGCGGGCACAGCGGGCACAGCGCGCAAAACGCCCCCTTTGGTGGACTAACCTTGTTTGACAGCCGGGGGGATGGAAGGGTAGGCCCGCCACTAAGCACACATGCCACTAAAGCACACATGCGGGTGTTGCCCTCTGCCAGTGTGGCTCCTTTCAGCGGCTAAGTGCTGTTGGCCTGTCTAGAGCAGGCCTTTGCTTAGTGGTATTGACGGGGAAGGGGGGGGTAAATAGCCCCCCCCCCCCCCTGGGGATATGGGTGACCCACCCACCCACCCACATCAGAAAATTTGTCCTCTGGGAAAAACTGGAACTTATAAAGGGGCCGGAAATTTCAGGCCGATTTTAGGTGCACAAACTGTGTTTTGGCCTCTGCCCCCCCCCCCCCCCCCGGGTATCGCATCAACCGGCCACTAAACAAAGGCCTGGTCCAAAGGTTTTGGGGGGAAGGGGGTTTGGCTGGTTCCCTGGACTTCGCTCCCTCAAGACACGGGCACAGTATAAGTCAAACAACCATCTGACGGGCGGGAGCGCGCGGTTTCTGGGGATATCTGGGTTCAAGAAGGGGGGGAGTTGGATTGCAAAGGGTACCTCTCTGACAGAGGCGCCCTGACCCAGCCCCAGCGCCAACTCTACACAACAGCAGGTCAAGGCCCGTGCCTGTCTCACACACGTGTGCACGTCCAACACAACAGCAACGGATGCACGGAGAGCAGACTGCGGCGACGGCACTGGGCAATCGGGACTAAGCAGTGACAGCAGCGGTGGGCCCTGCGGCTGTGGAGGATGGGCTGGTGCGTCAGGGGGCGGGGGGGGGGGGGGGTATCGGGCGGGTTAGGGGGGTCCGAAGCACGTGCACAGACAGCCCGGCAGAGCGGGGTACTTGTCTGAAAGGGGGGGTAGCCCTTTCCTGCCCGCACAACACAACGGGTGTCCCAACACGCTTTGAAATTGCAGCAAAAATTTTGGGGTCGTCCAGTAGCTAGCGCATTGTTTAGGTGCACCATTGGACGGCGGTTGGAGGGTGGCCGACGGCGGTTGGATGGTACCGACGGCGGTTGGGGGTTGGGGGGCAACCGATGGCAGTTGGAGGGTATTGGATGAAACAGACACTGATGGCGGACCGCGTCGTTTGACTCAAGGAAAAAGTCCTTCCACTAAAAAATGTGCTGGGGTATCCATTGAAGGCGTCGTGCCCCAGAGGCCAGTGAGACAGGCTTCCCCTCTGGTCACCCCCCCCCCCGCCCCCATTTCCATGGTGTCTTATGGACTGTGCGTGCGCGCCGCCTGAGGTGGGGTATGGCACAGCAGCGGCCGCCATGCCGCAAATAGCCCGCCCCGGTCCAAAGCAGAGCAACACATGGGGAAATGAGAAAAAATGTGCCGGACCCCCCTCCTCCCCCCCAACCAAGCAGACCAAACCTGCCACTAGCGTCAGAGCAGCCAGCCACAACAAAGCGGGCCTGAGCCCTACTGAGCCACGCACCGGATGCAACATGTTCCTACTGAGTTCTGTGTGTGAGGGGGGCAAACATTACCGGGTGGCACACAGCGCGAGGCCGGTTCCTAACGAGACCCAGAGTCAACATGTTCCTACTGAGTTCTGTGTGTGAGGGGGGCAAACATTACCGGGTGGCACACAGCGCAAGGCCGGTTCCTAACGAGACCCAGAGTCAACATGTTCCTACTGAGTTCTGTGTGTGAGGGGGGCAAACATTACCGGGTGGCACACAGCGCGGGGCCGGTTCCTAACGAGACCCAGAGTCAACATGTTCCTACTGAGTTCTGTGTGTGAGGGGGGCAAACATTACCGGGTGGCACACAGCGCGGGGCCGGTTCCTAACGAGACCCAGAGTCAACATGTTCCTACTGAGTTCTGTGTGTGAGGGGGGCAAACATTACCGGGTGGCACACAGCGCGAGGCCGGTTCCTAACGAGACCCAGAGTCGACATGTTCCTACTGAGTTCTGTGTGTGAGGGGGGCAAACATTACCGGGTGGCACACAGCGCGAGGCCGGTTCCTAACGAGACCCAGAGTCAACATGTTCCTACTGAGTTCTGTGTGTGAGGGGGGCAAACATTACCGGGTGGCACACAGCGCAAGGCCGGTTCCTAACGAGACCCAGAGTCAACATGTTCCTACTGAGTTCTGTGTGTGAGGGGGGCAAACATTACCGGGTGGCACACAGCGCGAGGCCGGTTCCTAACGAGACCCAGAGTCAACATGTTCCTACTGAGTTCTGTGTGTGAGGGGGGCAAACATTACCGGGTGGCACACAGCGCGAGGCCGGTTCCTAACGAGACCCAGAGTCAACATGTTCCTACTGAGTTCTGTGTGTGAGGGGGGCAAACATTACCGGGTGGCACACAGCGCGGGGCCGGTTCCTAACGAGACCCAGAGTCAACATGTTCCTACTGAGTTCTGTGTGTGAGGGGGGCAAACATTACCGGGTGGCACACAGCGCGAGGCCGGTTCCTAACGAGACCCAGAGTCAACATGTTCCTACTGAGTTCTGTGTGTGAGGGGGGCAAACATTACCGGGTGGCACACAGCGCGAGCAGCGCGAGGCCGGTTCCTAACGAGACCCAGAGTCAACATGTTCCTACTGAGTTCTGTGTGTGAGGGGGGCAAACATTACCGGGTGGCACACAGCGCGAGGCCGGTTCCTAACGAGACCCAGAGTCAACATGTTCCTACTGAGTTCTGTGTGTGAGGGGGGCAAACATTACCGGGTGGCACACAGCGCGAGGCCGGTTCCTAACGAGACCCAGAGTCCCTACCGTACGCTAGTGGCATGAGGTTTGAGACACCCACACGCCACCCCCACGACCACCCAACAGCCCCTGCGTCCACTATCCTCATCTCAAAACGCTGGTGACTTGCGTGTGGGATCACAAAACCCGCGGTCCCCCCAAAACCCACTCAAAAGCGTTGGGGCCATGAACGAGTTGTGGCGAGACAAGGCCATAGATCAGCGAGGGTCGCTTACCCTCCGGAGACACTCTGGCATCCACAACTGTGCGGCCGGCGAAGTGGCGGCAATAATTGTTCAACACCGAGCGCGGGCGGCAGAAGGTTAGCCTGCGGAACGGGCGGGCCCCGGCGACAGCGCGCGCGTGTCGGCCGGGGGGGGGGGCGGGCGGGGGTCGGCTCGCTGCAGATCGGATGGATGGGATTGAGACTGCCAATCGCTTGACCCCCCCCCCCCAACTGGCAAAAGCACTGAAATAACAGAAACGTTACCTCCCGTTGTACTGACAATGAGCGTTGTGTACGCGCACCCGCAGACGACACCGGCAGTGGCACGGCCCCAGTGCCCGGTCCATGTGTCACGACCTGCACGGCCAGACGACCAGGGACGCGGCAGCATGTGGCAGGAGGGCAATCGGCGTCCCCGAAATACCGTCCCCTGCCCCAAGTGCCACAGAAAACTTGGTGTTCGTGAACGGCCAGAAAATAGAACTGCGGATCCCATGGTACCAGAAATAAGCAACACTTCATGTGCCGCTGTGTTTGCAATAGGAGTACCCCCCCCCCTTGTGAAAGCTACGGAAAAGTCCCAAATTAATACGGTCCCTACGCCTACTGTAGCTTGGACAAGGCCGTGGCTTACGCGCACCACATACATGGGGAGCTGGTGCAAGAAAAGGGAGTATAATTGACAGGTATCCCCAAAATCAGAGGTGTGTGGGTTGAAGCGGGCAAACGCTCACAACAACTGCGTCCGTGGCCCCATGTGACTGGCAAACTTGTCACCAAACCCATGTCTCATGTGGCTGCATTACATTTGGGACCAAACCAAATTAGGCACCAAATTAGTACAGTCCCTGCGCTCGCTGTAGCTTGGACACGGGCGTAGCTATTAAAGGGGGGGGGGGGGGCATTGACGCCTTCTGTGTCGGCTCAGTGCAGCAGGAAGGGGGCGTTCAAGGTGCCGGGTACAGGGGCACCCCAGGGCGCAGGGGTTGGGGGGCAGGGGAAGGGCCCTTGGTGCCTGACCGCCCCGAGCGGCACGCAGGAGTCCACGCCGACGACGGAGCCCAACCAAACAGGCAACGCCAGTTCCTGGAGCAACGCATATGCCACGGGGGTTGTTTCTGTACAGCGCCCACGAATGGCACGTGAGCGGTCCCGTGCCCGTGCCCACCGGGGGGGCTACGTCTGCAGGGCAAGAAAAGCAGATTTAGACAGCGATCCGGCATTTTTAGTGGGAAATACAGCCTGTGTTTAATTCATGATCCGAGTTTTGGGACCGAGTAAGAAACCACAGGGATTTGCTGGAAGGGGAGGGGGGTGCTGGGCACAATTCCAGAGCAGCCACAGAGCGGTCACCGGGGACTGTGAAAGCGGTTGGGTAGGTGGGGGCGGGTACTGGCGGTTGGAAAGGCGGTTGGGGCAGGTGTTGGGGTATGGGAATGCCTATAGACAGATTCTTACTGAGCAGTCCCATGTCTGGGGACACGGTAGTGACTGCGGTCACCTTGGGCCATGGGGGGAGACGGGTCCCAAGCAGCCTACGTCCCGCGCGGCGCGGGCGCGGCGCACGGCGTGCCCCCGCAGAGGGACCTGAGCCACCCATTTCCCGAATTGCCCCCCCCTCCCCCCTCCCTTGGAGGGAGTACTCGCACAGTGCCAAGTATTTGAACAACTTCCCCAGCAGATGGTCTACCAGGAGAGGGGTTGTAGATGGTACCTGGTAGGCTCTGAAGTGTTACCATTCCCCCTGGTTGGCTCTCAATGGTCGCTGTTATATCGTGGTGGGCCATGGATGGTTACTGTTATTTCGTGATGGGCTCTGGATAGTTGCTGTTATTTCCTGGTGGGCCTTGGATGGTTACTGTTATTTCCTGATGGGCTCTGGATAGTTGCTGTTATTTCCTGGTGGGCCTTGGATGGTTACTGTTATTTCCTGATGGGCTCTGGATAGTTGCTGTTATTTCCTGGTGGGCCATGGATGGTTACTGTTATTTTCTGATGGGCTCTGGATAGTTGCTGTTATTTCCTGGTGGGTCTTGGATGCTTGCTGTTATTTCCTAATGGGCTCTGGATAGTTGCTGTTATTTCCTGGTGGGCCTTGGATGGTTACTGTTATTTGCCGATGGGCTTATTTCTTGGTGGGTCTTGGATGCTCGCTGTTATTTCCTGGTGGGCCTTGGATGGTCACTGTTATTTCCTGGTGGGCTCTGGATAGTTGCTGTTATTTCTTGGTGGGTCCCGGATGCTTGCTGTTTCCTGATGGGCTCTGGATAGTTGCTGTTATTTCTTGGTGGGCCTTGGATGGTCACTGTTATTTCCTGGTGGGCCTGGGATGGTTGCTGCTATTTCTTGGTGGGCTCTGGATAGTTGCTGTTATTTCTTGGTGGGTCCCGGATGCTTGCTGTTTCCTGATGGGCTCTGGATAGTTGCTGTTATTTCTTGGTGGGCCTTGGATGGTCACTGTTATTTCCTGGTGGGCTCTGGATGGTTGCTGCTATTTCTTGGTGGGTCCTGGATGCTTGCTGTTATTTCCTGGTAGGCTCTGAAGTGTTACCATTCCCCCTGGTTGGCTCTCAATGGTTGCTGTTATATCGTGGTGGGCCTTGGATGGTCACTGTTATTTCCTGATGGGCTCTGGATAGTTGCTGTTATTTCCTGGTGGGCCATGGATGGTTACCGTTATTTCTCAACAACTCAAATACTTGCACCGTGCGCGCACCGTGCCCGGTACTCCCTCTTAGTGCTTGTCCGGCCCGGCCCATGCTCCCCCAAACAATTGCAGCTCCGACCCCCCCCCCCCACCGACTGCAACAACACGCAGCCCCGACGAGGCCCGTCGCAAACGCTGTCCGGGGCATCACAGGCGCCGCTGGGGCGGGAGCCTTGCAATCCAAGGCTGACATGGGGCAGGGCTCTGGGGGCGTCTGCGCGCAGCACCCAGGACCGTTATCCCCCAACCCCCGTGGCCAGCGAACAACAAAATCCTCCAAAATTACGGTCCAAACGGGAGTGTTCGTCGGACAAGGTGTGCGTTGGGCGCGGGGGGGGGGGAGAGGGTACCAGGCGCCACCCCCCCCCCCCCTAAACCTCTCACAGCACCACGCGCACGGGCGGACCGCCGAAATGCGCTGAATTTCTGGGGCGTGGGTGTGAGTGCTGCCTGGGTCACCCCCCACTCCAGTTCCGGAGAGTACCCACCGTTCGCCAGGCCCCCACGGAGGATGGGTCCACGTGAGGGGGAGGCCCCGGTTGAGGGGTCCGAAACGGCGGAACGGCGGCGCACGGTGCGCCCCCGCCGCCATTGAGACCGGGGAACTGGCACACAAACGCAGAAACGTCCAGGGGCACGCGGACAAAGAGCAGGGCTCCTGTTCAGAGGGGGGGGGGGTGAGTCCAGCCCCCCCCCCCCCTTCCCCCGTTGGTGCTGGGGTTTTAAAGGCGCCAAAAGCGCCGAAGATAGTTTTTGGCCTCACCCAATGGGCGCCGCAGGCCCAGAGATGAAATGTTGATCGGCCGAGGCCCCGGAGAAAGATTTGGCCCGATCACTTGAGGGCGGGGGGGGGGGGGGGTAGGGGGAGTGGGATGCCCCCCCCCCCCCCCCCTGTGTGACATTCCGTCGGGTGGTTGCTCCTTTACGGGGCCCTGGACAGTCACCCGGTCTTCCCTTCGCATGTTGCGTCGGGTCGCTGCGTTCTGTCGGCCGCTGCTGCGGGTGTCGTGTCCGCGTTCGCGGAGCCCAGCGGTTGCCCCCCCCCCCCCCAAAAAAGAAGTGGTGCTGAGCTGTTAAAAGGAGCCCTGGGGCATGGGCTGCGCACAGGCCTGGGACAAGGCGGACATCAGCCGCTGGGGAGGCGGTAGGGGAAGGCGCTGGAACGGACCACCGCTCATAGACCGGAACGGACCACCGCTTTCCTTTATGTAGCCTGCAGACCAGTGTGCTGAGTTGACCCACATCCCAAACGTACAGCGAATGCCACATCCTCAACAAACAAATGCTGCCGCACAAGTATCATGCATGTTACAATAGCAGTGGCCCAGCACAGGGGACAGTCAGTCCATCATCTGTCGATGTGATGCAATGGAAGTGTTTTGTTGGGCCAGATGTGCCACCTGCGTTTACCGCGTCAAACGGTGGCAAGAGAGAATGTGGGAAGAAAAGCATATCAAGGAGCTTAGGCCTTGGGCTTGGGGTGCTTCGTCCTGCCAGTGCTCTCCTGATGGGTTGTGTTGGCCGGGCACCTCCTACACCAACAGAGCTGCAGCTGGCCTTCTTCAGGTCTGTTCAGAAATTGCTTGGCCACCGCCTGTCCTGGTGCATTGCCCTGTTGGTGGGCTGCATGCTGTGCATCATCGTGTGGTGGTGCAAAGGCAAAAGCTGTCAAAGGAGGAAGGGGGCGCCCCTGTTCACGCGTGCCAGCCCTGGCACTGTCTAGCAGTGCCTTATTGATCCTGCAGGGGTGTTCCCGGGATGAACACTGTGACGATTGGCGCTGTGAGGAAACGCCCCCTGTGCTTCATGTGTCTCCTACTCACAAAGCCCCCCCCAAGGCAGTGTCTCTCGCATTGGGGATGGGTAGGGTCCGCAGTATCCGCGTGTCTGCACGGCCACGCCCGTTGTGTGACCCCCCCCCCCCGCACACCCCCCCCCACCGTCCACGAGCACGCAACACCCCCCCCCCCCTACAGATGCGTGCATGATCCATTCAAAACAGCGTCAGGGGTGCAGAACTCAGGACCCTGGGACCCATGGCTACCGGTGGTGGAAGACAGCCGACTTCTCGCACAGCGCGCGCACAGCGCACGGTGCGCCCCCACAGACACACAGGGGCACGGGCGGGAGAGCAAGCGTCTCGGTCGTTCTCCGAAGGGAATATAGGCGGCGGGGCCTGCACCGCCGGAAACGCCCACCGGAGCAGTGCACGCTCCATCTGGATTCGGGGCTGGCCGGAGCGGTATGGCGGCTGCAATCGATTGCAGGAAGAATGCCGCGCCCTGACTACAGGGATTTGCTGGAAGGGGAGGGGGGTACTGCAGCCACAGAGAGGTCACAGGGGACTGTGAAAGCGGTTGGGTAGGTGGGGACGGTTACTGGCAGTTGGAAAGGCGGTTGGGGCAGGTGTTGGGGGATGGGAATGCCTTTGGGCGGTTACTGGAGGTTGGAAATGCGGTTAGGGCGGGTGGTGGGGTCTGGGAATGCCTTTTTCTTTGGGGTGGTTACCGGCGGTTGGGAATGCCTTTGGGGCGGTTACTGGCGTGGGGCGGGTGTTGAGTAGGGGAATGCCTTTGGGGCGGTTACTGGCGGTTGGGAATGCGGTTGGGGCGGGTGTTGGGGAAGTGGAATGCCTTTGGGGTAGAGCCATGGCAGGAGTCTGGGAGTCTGGGGGGGGGGGTAACACCCCTCCCCTTTCAAGCGATTCCCTGCCCTTCCCCCCCCCCCAAAAAAAAACTGGACAAGATGACATGGACAAAAGGCGCCGAGACGGCTGAACGATTGGACATACAAACAATTGGGGGAAGTGTGATCAAACATCGCAGAACGCCGGCCTCCCGATACGGCCCGTGCCCCGTCGCGAGGGATGGTCAACCTGCTGGATGGCGGACCGCTTCGGGCTGGCGCCGAAGTAGTCGCGGTACTGACGTACGGTGATGGATTGTGGGCTGTCACCGGGGCATACCCCCCCCCGCGCCCCAGTCCCCGCTCTTTGGAGTGTAGTCAGCCGTGCGAACCGCTTCGATTCGAGCCGCATCGTGAACCGAATCCCGACGCGGCCCAAAGGCTGTTCAACACCACCGGACAGGCAGTGACTGCCAACAATGTCAATCATCGGCACGCGGGGGGGGGGGGGGGGGGGATGTCGGGGGTCGGACCCCAACCAGGCCTTTGCTTAGTGGGGGGTGGGGGGGGTGTCAGGGCGGGTTACTAGTGAGGGGCCTCGTGGATGGCACTGGGTCCTACTCAGTTGCCCATAGGGCGGGGCTCCTTCCTACTGAGCTGACTGGCATGTGGGGCTGGATCCTACTGAGATCCCCTCACCGGGGCAGGGGGTCACCCCCCAGCCCCCGCCCCCACTAAGCAAAGGCCTGACCCCAACATATGCGTACCAAAAAGACCAGCGCGACGCGCTGGTCATTTGTGACTATACAAAAGTGGGGCAAACACGTTTTGATGTTCGCCCGTAAAATCCCGCGCTTGGACAAGACTGCGGTTGCCCGCGGGCCGCAAGACAGCCCCGAAGACGGGGGTACGTGACCGCCACAAATGGTACAGCAGCATTGGCCATTGGCTGAAGAGCACTTCAAACCAAGCGGAATGGGGGGTCCCGGTGTCGAGCACAAAGTGACGGCAAACAGAACTCCCGGAGGAATGCGGTGCAAGAGGGATGTGCAAAGACGAATGGGCGTGGGGCCTGCGCCGCCCCCATGACGATGGGCCACCGCAGGGCAGAGCCTATGGAAACCGAGTAGCCCACCCCCCCCGCCCCGCGGCGCTGACTGTCACCGATGTACACCAGCAGCACTCAGCTCATGGCAGGTGCTGAGTGCAGGCGCTCGGCGGTCAGCCGACAGCGCCGTGTGCGTGTGGCTCGAGGGACCGACGTGGATGCGCAGGAGCGGCGCAGGTCAGGCCTTTGCCGGGGCTGAGGGTTGAGGGGCGGAGCCGCACGCCGCACGCCGCAGGGGCTATGAAGGCACGCACTCGTGCGGGCCCACCGGCGCCAGCCAAGGGACCGCGCCCGGCACCGCCGCCGCGGCCCCGGCGTCGCCGAGCAGCGGCCCGAGGGGCGGCGGGCCGGCCGGCGGAGCATCGCCGGGAATGCCCGGCGCCGCGGATTCCCCGGCGTCCGGCGCGTCCCGCGGCTGCGGGGGGGTGCGCGGGGCCCCGGAAATCCCCGGCAGCACGGGCCCCGTGGCGTCCCCGGCCTCGCGCGGGGGCTGTTCCGACGCAGGCCGCCCGGACCGCGGCGCAGCCCCCGAAGGCGGGCTCGCGCCGGACGCGGGCGACTCGCGGGCGGCCGCGGCTAGATCGCCGTCGCTGGGGGCCCGCAGCGTCGCGGTGGGAACGACCACCGTGACGCTGGGCTCCCGGCGGTCGCCCTCCGCGACGTGCGGCAGCGCCTCCGGCGTTGCGGCGCCGGGGTCCGGGCCGGGATCTTCCGGGGGTGCCGGGGGTGCCCCCGCCGCACCCGCCGCACCGGGCGGCTCAGGCAAGTAGGCGGCCCGCCACGCGCGCGAGCCTACGGCAGGAGCCCCCGCGGCAGTGACCGCGGGAGAGGCGCATGCGACCCGTGGCCGGTGCGCGGCTGCGTAGCTGCTGAAGCGGTCATCCGCCGTGCGCCACAAATCCGACTGCTCGGCGGCGGCGAGGGCCGCGGACGTGAGAGTGGGGGAGCTGGGCGTCGCGGCCGTCGTCGGCGTGCTGCCGGCGGTGGAGGCGCAGTGAAACCTGCGGCCGTTCCACTGACGGGGGCTGGCCGCTGGGGTCGGGGCCTTCGGGGTGGGGGTAAGGGGGAAGCCATCGGACCCCATCATGAATGGCAGTGCCTCGAAGGTATCTGAGAGGCCCAGTGCGGGGCTGCGGACCCTGAGATGGAGGAAGTGAGGGAGCATGAGAGGGGGAGGGAGGGCGGGAGGGGGGGAGGAATGAAGTGAGGGATGGGATTAAGTGCGTGCGTGCGTGAGTGGGTCAGTGAGTGAGTGAGTGAGGGAGTGAGTGAGTGAGTGAGTGAGCGAGGGAGGGAGGGAGGGAGGGAGGGACGGAGGGAGGGAAGGAGTGAGTGGGTGAGTGAGTGAGGGAGGGAGGGAGGGAGGGAGGGAGGAGTGAGTGGGTGAGTGAGTGAGGGAGGGAGGGAGGGAGGGAGGGAGGGAGGGAGGGAGTGGGTGAGTGAGTGAGTGAGGGAGGGAGGGAGGGAGGGAGGGAGGGATGGAGGGAGGGAGGGATGGAGGAAGTGGAGATGAACAGAAGACAGAAGGAAGCGAGACCTGCTGGATCTGTCCCTGCGCTTGCCGCCCCAGTGCACTGCGCGGCCGCGGGTATCACCGCGGTGGAAAATATTCAGCACCTTCGGCCTCCGCGAACTTCGGGAGACGTCACTGCCGCTGCTTTGGCTGACGGTGTCACTGCCTCGGGCCGTCGAGGCGGAGCTGGAGGTGCCGCGGCGCCCGCCCACGAGATCCGCAGCGGACGACTCCCGCGCCTCGCCAATGGACGCCTCGCTGGCGACGCGCACCAACAGGTCGTCCACGCCCCGGTACGGGCCCCAGGGCAGCCGGTACGCCCCGGCGTCCACCGCCGCCTCCTCCGCGCCCGTCCCGCCGAAATACAGAACGTCCACCGTGCGCGCGACGGCCCCGAGCGATATGGGCTGCGGGCGGAGCGACGCGCGCTCGCTCTGGCGGTGCTTCGCGCGCCAGCGGTCCTCCGCCGGGTGCTCGCGTGGTGGAAGGAGGGCCGGGTGAGGAGCCGCAGCACCGGCCGGTCGGCCTTGTCCTCGTGGTGGTGGGCGCAGTGCGCGTGGTACGGCGACCAGTCCCACCGCCCGTCGTACAGGCGGTCGGTCCGCCAGTTGTGCGTGGGCGGCGGCGACGGCCCCGCGGCCCAGGGGCCGCCGGGCGACTGCGGCTTGGGGCTCGGGGGCGCCGGGCGGGGCCGCAGGGCCGCCGCAGCCGGGGCGGGGCGCGCGCGACTCCCCAGCCTCGGTCTGGGGCTCGAACCCGGTCCAGCGGCGCCGCACCTCCGAGTCGACGCTCTCGCGCCCGTCCGCCCCCGCGTCGCCCGGGGGCGCGTCGGACAGCACGTCGACATTGGCAGCCCCCGCGCCTGCCGCCGCCAGCCGGTCGGGGTCGTCCAGCTCGATGCCGCCCCCCGCGGCGTTGGCCGCGGGACACGCGGTCGCAGGCGGCGTCGCGCTTCCGGTCGCGCCCCCGCCTCCGAGGTCCCCTGCCGCGAGCCGGGCCAGACACGCGGCGACGGGCCCAGTGGCCTCCTCGGGCACACCCCCGTGGCCCCCGGCGTCATCCCCCAACGCGGCCCCGCAGTCGCCTCCAGACAACCCCCCGACCGTGCCCCCAGACGCCCCTTGGCACGCCCCTTCATACGGACCGGCACACGCCCCTGCGGATCCGCCCGCATGGGCCTCAGCGCCCGGGCCACCCTCCGCGACAGAATCGCGGCCCCAGTCCATCGGTGGCAGCCCCGCCTCCTCGGCCCCCCCGCCCCCACAGGGCACGGCAGGTCCCGGTGCCGTCCCCGCAGCCGCGCCGGTCGCCTGCGCATCCGCGCCCCAGCGAGGCACCGCCTCCCCCGGCTCCGCGCCCCCCCACCCCCGCCCCCCGTCACCCCCGCCCTCCGCCTCGGCCCCGCTCTCATCGCTGTACCCCAGGCTGCTGCCCTGCGACGTGCCCTTCGCGCCCTCCGGGGGCCCCCCGCCCGTCGCCCGCTCCCAGACCCGCGGCGACCCCGGCCCGTCCCGCACCCCGGGCCCGGCGCCCCACGGCGGCCGCGCCTGCAGGTCCCCCGCGGCGCTCTGGGACGCCCCCAAAAAGGAGGACTGGGGCGACCCGCAGGGGGAGCCCCGGAAGGAGCCCCACGGGGACCCCCGGGGGGACCCCGCGCCCCCCCAGCCCGTCTTCCGCTGCAGGAAGCGGTGCTCGCTGCCGCGGACCTCCGTGGGGGAGGCGGTCCAGAAGTCCATGAGGCGGGACCCCGGGACGGCCTTCACCTTCGCCATGCAGCGCGACTCCAGGCGGTCCAGCAGGTCGCAGTACTCGTCAAGCTCCAGCGAGGGCACCTGCCGAGAGCAGAGGCGGCCTGCGGTCCGGAGAGTCGCGCATCGGGGGCCCTGTGCTCCGGCGGCCCTCCCTCGACGCGCGCGCAGAGTGTGGGGGGGTCTGCATCAGACAAGACAGCGTCTGCCGACATCCAACAGCACCGGGGCCAGACGTGCCACTCGCATCCGGCAGGGAATCTGGTTCTCGGTAGGAATTGGCCCCGGGCTGCGTGCCGCCCGGTAATACTCGCCCCACCCACATCCAGAACTGAGTAGGAACCCGTGGAACCCGGTGCATGGCTCAGTGGGGCCCAAAGCCGATCGGTTGCGGCGGGCTTGGCACACGCGAGTGGCAGGTCTGACCGGGGCATTTGCAAGGGTACGCCTTGTCACTGCTTCCCCGCACCGAACTCAGCAGTCATCTTGGGTGGGGACACCCACCACGCCTCAAAAAAAAAAATCCAACGGCACCGCGGAGGCAGTCAATATCTTCCGGCACTGCGTGGCACTCCCTCAGGCCTTGCAACTTCCACGCCCGCCTCCCAAGGGGGTCTGATGGCTCAGCAAGTGTCTCCGTTAGCAGTGATTTCAGAACAGACCCGGATCTGCTCATCGTTGCTCATCGTGTGTGTGTGTGTGTGTGTGTGTGTGTGTGTGTGTGTGTGTGTGTGTGTGTGTGTGTGTGTGTGTGTGTGTGTGTGTGTGTGTGTGTGTGTGTGTGTGTGGGTGTGTGTGTGTGTGTGTGTGTGTGTATGCGTGTGTGTGTGTGTGTGTGTGTGCGTGTGTGCGTGTGTGTGTGTGTGTGTGTGTGTGTGGGTGGGTGCGTGTGTGTGTGTGTGTGTGTGTTTCCGATCAGTGCTTTGCTTCTGCTGTGCGCTTGATCTCCTCACGCGGTGTGTGTGTGTGCGTGCACCCGCACACCACCACCCACCCCCACAAACCCACACGATACGAGCGACAAACAGGCACCCAATCAAAGCCGCCCAAGTGCTCTTGGTCTCGTCAGGTACGGATCACAAAGAACAAGTCAAAAAAGCGGTTCATGGCACGCGAGGGGCCCTTCTGTGGGGAGGAGAAACAGGGCCAGCAGCTCCTGCGTGCAGCCCTCAGAGCATTCCACACACACACACACTATGCAATGGATCCAACACAACAACCCTGGCAACAGGGCACTGCACTGGACAGCTTTAGTTCGTCAGGCCAGCGAAAACAATGGGTGTGACATTGTCATGTGGCTAGGCGCCTTTCTGCGGTGCAAGGCAAAGAGAGGTTCTGTGGGAGAGTCAGGCCCTGTTCTTCGCCCTGCACCGCTCAGTGACAATGACACACGCACACACGCACACACACTTCGTGAAGGGACCAAGAACCAACAGATGACCCAATGCGGATACACAATGCACCGGGAGGGACTGTGGGCACAAGTCTCCGGCATCCTTATCAGAGGAGCAAACATGTTGGCGCTCAGACTGCACTGAACTGACCTGAACTGAAAGAGCCATGGTGCTGCACACGGAATCACACTCGCACGCACGCAGGAGAGCAGCAGGAACGGACAACAACAAACACACACGCGCGCGCACACACGCACACACCGCGTGAGGAGATCAAGCGCACAGCGGAAGCAAAGCACTGATCGGAAACACACACACACACACACACACACACACACACACACACACACACACACACGATGAGCAACGATGAGCAGATCCGGGTCTGTTCTGAAATCACTGCTAACAGAGACACTTGCTGAGCCATCAGACCCCCTTGGGAGGCATCATGGGGCCGAGATTGAACTGATGAACGGTCCAGGACCGAGGGGGGGGTGCGCAGAGGAAAACGAAGGAGGGTGTGGGGTGGCTGGCTCCGAGGTATTTGCAGGGCTGTCCTCTATCCTACGCCCCCTACATGCGCAGGAGAGGGGGCGGGGGGGTGAGACCTAAGTATAAGGTGGGCTAAGCGAAGGTGTGGGTGGAACCTTTGGTAGACTGCCACTGTGTAATACCGTCACCTCCGCAGAGCCACTGGACTGCACCCAGTCGAACGGCACACAAGATCAAAAAGGGGCCGGAAAGAAGAACGATGCAAGCTGGTGTGAGAAACGAGATGCACTGTCAAAGCGAGAACGCACGGCGTTTGCGCTGCTCGGAGCGTGGTCTGCACGCAGCACGGGATCCAGAAAGTGTTGCTGGTGACCTCGATGATTCCCACTGCATTAGGGGGCGGGGGAAGGGGCGGGGGATTGGCACGAGGCCATAGTGTTGGTTTGCTTGCCTTTGGCGGCGCCTATTGGCCTCTGACCCTCAGCAGGCCCGAACGTGTTTTGGTTGTGTCAACGGAGCCCCCGGATGACTTGTCCTATTTGACTACTCCGGGGGTCAGCCGTCCCGGAGACGGGGCAGGGGGGGGATCTTCATCCTATCGCCACAGACCACATATCGCCACAGACGTGCTGGTGAGCAAGGGGTGGGGTTGGGGTTGGGGTTGGGGGGGCGGTGAGAGCTAATTGAAAAACGGACAAATGCAAAGAGGCAATGCACTCCACAGTCAGGCCTAAGTGCATCTTTTTATTCCCTATGCCAAACCTGATTGACCCTCCAGACACACACGGTGTGTGACACAGACAACAGAACATCGTGCCTGACTACATTAGTCAGACAATCACAGTCAGTAGCTGTCATGGGCATGTCAGGGCATTGGGGGGCAGGGGGGCACAGACCGCGTGCTCGTGAGACGGGGGCAGGGCAGGGGTGGGGGGGGGGGGGCACACCCACGTGTCCACGAAATCGTACATGGCCTCGTAGAACTCGTCGCAGTCCATTTCGGTGGCCTCGGCGCCCTTCGAGTCGTACGCCCAGTCCGCTTCCAGGAGCTGCCAGCGGCACGCGGCCGGGTAAGACGCGAGGGCGCGGAGCTCGAGGGCGATGGTGCCAAAGAGGTGCATGTACGTGCCTGCGGTGGGGGCGAGGGCAGGGGTGCAGTGCCGTACCCGCAGCACGAATCGAGGCCCCACACAGGGACGCTTTGGAGTGGAGGAGGGGGGGGGGTCTGGAGGGGGGGGGGGGGTCTGAGGGGGGGGGGGGTGACCCTCCTCCTTGACAACTGCTCCTTGAAAGGTTTTGGCACCGGAAAATTTTTTCGGCCCATATTGCTGGCAGATCCCGACTCAGGCCTCCACCTGCAGTGGAGGAGGGAAGGGGGGGGGGGGTCTGAAGGGGGCAGGGCGGACCTCCTCCTTCCATTTTTTTTGTTCTAATGCGTGCGTGGCCCCACACCACATTTGACGGATGATGCCATTCGGGAGCTGCACCGGTGCGCCTCAACATTGTGGCCAACATTTCTTTCGCTGGTAGAGGGGGTGCGGCCCTTCTCTTCCCTGGTCCTATGTTCTCGGGCTGCGGAGTGACACCCCGCCCCCTGAGCCAGGATGCCCGTGCGGGGCCCTGTACTGCCGGGAACACTATACTACTGTACTGCACTGGGCCTGTGTCCCTTGGCGGAAGTTGCTGGGGGAAGAGTTATGGCAGAGTGTGAGGGTCCCCTTGGGTAAGCTCACATGCAGCCAGTTGGGCAACGAGCTGCAAGATGACAACCTATTGCACACCAATCCCTATTTTGCATGCGGCTACACTGCCCAAGCTCCTCCGGCAGTCGGCACCGCCCAGAAATGCATAAGGTCGGGGTAGTGCGGCTATGTGGAGCCATGGCGCGGCTCGGTCAACCATGACATCCACCAAAGCGCTGACAGTGGATGCCTCGGCCTTGTGACCCGAGGGGGGGTGTTCCCGACGGGGGTTTGGGTGTGTGTGCCTTATTGTAATCCCCCATGAGAAGGCCACAGCATAGGGAGAGGAATCAGAGTGGCTACATACCCCCTGCTGTCCCCACGTGGGGGGAGGAGGTGGGCCGGGGAAGTGGCCCTCTGCAGGGGGGAGGGTTGGCATGTCGCCCTGGGGTATTGCTCTCGTCTGCAGTTGGCGGCGCCTAATGGCCATTTGCCATTCGCTGCCCTTCCCTTGGACCCCCTCCCTCCGCAGGCGATGGTCCCCATCGGCCCCTCACCGCCTCCGTCCTCTCCCCCCTTGCCCTATCTTGCCCGATCTACTCCCCTTTCTACTTTCAACTTCCAAAGGGCCTTGAGGGCCTTCTGGAGGGGGAGGGAGGTCCTTGGGTGCCCTGAGGCGGGATTCCGGTGCCGCAATGGGGCCTCAAGTACGTGACGAATGGAATGGACGGGCGACTTCACAAAGACTCGGGGGCAGTGCGTCAACGCCAGAACACATGCATGCCTCGGGTGGCAAGCCATCAACACTCCTGTGCGGACCTGTGGTGGACCAGCACACCACGTGTCCTGTCACATAATTCCCCCCCAATTCTCAATAATTCCGCCATCATTCCCCCACACTTCCCCATAATTCCACCACAATCCCCACAATTCCACCAATATGATGGGGTTCCCAGCAGCAGTTAGACAAGCCCACTGTAGCCTTTAGGAATGATGGAATTCCCCCGCCACCGCCAGACAAACTTTCCCCGCCATGCCAGCGCCGCCATGAATTTGGCGGGCGCACACCCGGACATCTGCCCACGGGGAAAGGTGCGACCAGATTCCTGCCCTTGTGTGTCCGCTGTTGCAGCAGCCACGTACAGCCACGCGGGGACATCCACGGCAACACACCGCCACACAGCGCCACACAGCGCCCCGCTGGGCCACAAACAGCCACAGACACCAGCACACACCGCCACACACCGCCACAGCAGACACCAGCACACACAGCCACACACCGCCACAGAGACACCAGCACACACCGCCACACACCGCCACACAGCGCCCCGCTGGGCCACAAACAGCCACAGACACCAGCACACACCGCCACACACCGCCACAGCAGACACCAGCACACACAGCCACACACCGCCACAGAGACACCAGCACACACCGCCACACACCGCCACAGCAGACACCAGCACACACCGCCACAAAAAGCCACAGACACCAGCACACACAGCCACACACAGCCACCGACACCAGCACACACCGCCACACACCGCCACAGCAGACACCAGCACACACCGCCACACACCGCCACAGCAGACACCAGCACACACCGCCACAGCAGACACCAGCACACACCAGCACACACCGCCACACACCGCCACAGCAGACACCACCACACACCGCCACACACCGCCACAGCAGACACCAGCACACACAGCCACACACCGCCACAGCAGACACCACCACACACAGCCACACACAGCCACCGACACCAGCACACACCGCCACAGCAGACACCAGCACACACTGCCACAAACAGCCACAGACACCAGCACACACAGCCACACACAGCCACCGACACCAGCACACACCGCCACAGCAGACACCAGCACACACCGCCACAAACAGCCACAGACACCAGCACACACAGCCACACACAGCCACCGACACCAGCACACACCGCCACAGCAGACACCAGCACACACCGCCACAAACAGCCACAGACACCAGCACACACAGCCACACACAGCCACCGACACCAGCACACACCGCCACAGCAGACACCAGCACACACCGCCACACACCGCCAGAAACAAAAAACACAGCCACGCACACCGCTATACCTTTGGTAATGGTGTAGTGGTGCTCCCGGCGCTTCGGCAGAATGTCCCACCAGCGCACGATGCGCGTCTGGATCTCCACGTGGGACTTGAGAGCCAGACGGTGCTCCAGGGCGTGCCACGTGTACACAGAGACATCCATTTGCCGCGTGAAGTTGGGATGCTTCAGCCCCCTATCCAGCATGTCCTTCGTCAGCCGCGGGAGCTCCGTGAACACGCGGCCCTGCTGCCGCAGCATCTGCACGTACCGCTGCACGTCCCGCAGCCGCACGTCCCTCGCCACGAATCGGACCTGCGGGAAGGGGGCAGAGGGAGGGGGGAAGAAGGGGGGTTCAGTGCAGACATGGAAGCGCACCACCACCGCACTCACCGGCTCACCACCACAACCTAGAGAAACGGGGCAAAACAGGGCAAAACGAGGAAAAACGAGGGAAAACGGGCTGGAAGGGGGGTAAATGGAGAAATTGTAGAAGTGCAAGCAGAGAACAAATAAAACATTGTGGAGGAAATGGGGGGAAATCGGGGAAGGATGCGTGGGAAAGGGGGGAAAATTCCCACCACACACCACAACTTCCCCTCATTTTTCCGCGTCCCGTTGTTCAAGTCTTCCCCAACAAAACAGTCCGCCCCGTTGTCGCGGTATTGAAAAGCTGCTCCCCACCACTTCACTGACGGAAAAACGTGAACGCATCGCACGCAGCGCAAAGCCCGTGAGCTCACGACCCTGGCAGCCGGAGCGGGAGTCAACCGCACTGTGCGGTGCCCAAGCCGCCCTGCCCAGGGACCGTCCGTGCGGCTGCTGCCCGGACTACGTCCCATACACATCACCCGTCACTTGGCTCTTGGCTGCCTCTTCCTCCCTCTTCTTTGTTTCTCCGCTACCTCTACCTCTTGGCCCAACCCCCCCAACATGCCCCCCATGACCGCCACCATCACCCCATCACCACCGTGGACAGCCACAGCGCTTGAGCGCGGGGGGGCTGAAGGGAGGTTCCAAGAGCGGCTGTGACAGCGGTTATGGGCGGTTGGGGGGCGTGTTGCTGTGTGGGCGGTTGCAAAATGGTTGGGGGGCAACAGGGCGCGGACAGGAGCGGTTGGCTGCGGTGGAATCGACAGTTATCCCCGGAAGGGGGAGGGGGAGGCGGCACAACACCCCCTTCAGGCACAGGGCCCAGGCTCCATCGTGGCTTTCATCCCTACCCGGGGACGCGTTCCACCAAGCGGGAACACCTTTGCTTTGCCCCTTGTTCCAACCTCCCCCCTCCCCCCCGTTTTAGAGGGGAATATCCACCGATTCAGGCTCAACATTTCGGCCGGGGGTACATCGGCACCAGTCAGGGCCGCAATTGCAGGTGTGGAACCGCCACTTTCGCTCCAGCCGCGCTTGCCCAACGGCCTTCCTTGCGTCATCAGTTCTCAGTGCGTGCTTGTGGCCAGTGACCTGCTTGCATTCTCCCAGAGTTCTAGTCCCTGCCTCCCTGGCTGGAGCCCTGGGTCAGGGCTTTGAGGTCGGGGCTTTATCGCCTGGGTCACTCTGCGCTTTCGGCGTGCTTGCTGGCGCTGGCCTCACTTGGCCACACTCCCTTCACCACCAGCCAGGGCCAGGGGGCTGTGGGGCTGGCTGTCCCCACACTGTGCGAGGGCCCAAGACCCCCTTTGTTTTGGTTGTTGTGCACTTGCAGTCCTCTGGAAACCCCCAGTATGTCAGACGTTCTTGCTTTTGTTCCACCGTTGCCCTGCTCGGCTCCATCGCTGCCACGGCTGCCCGCGCACTAACCCCCCCCCTCCGCCCAAGCCCAGTCTGACCTGCACACAGTGCACGCGCTGCACACAATGCGCCCCCCACGGCCAGCGGCACGGGGCCTGCCTTCGGTCCGGGCAACACGGTTGTCCATGCAGAATGGGGGGGGGGGTCGTGAAAAGGGGGGCTGGGCAGGCCATTGGGACTGCACCACCAAAGGGGCCATGGGGACCCTGGGCCAAGTCATGGGCATTGGTCATGGGTCTGATTGGTCAGTCATGGGCGGAGGCCGCCGCACCAGAGCACATCCGGGTTAGGCCTGGATACCGCTGAGCATGTCCAACGTCCACGTGTGCCAAGGGATCCATTCAGGCATGCTCCAACTGCGAGGCTCAACAATCCTACTTTGTTCCCGCTGCACCGCAGAATCCTCAGTTCATTGTTCGGGTGGGCCCTGCAGAAGCCCGTAGCAATCTGATTCACTGCTTCTTGACCCTAAGAACCATACGCCATCCCTCTGCCTGCAGCGGGTTTTCGGCAGCAGACCTTTGCCTACCGACAGGAGGGTGGGGGTCATTTTGGGGCTGCCTGAGGACCAGCAGACCTTTGCCTACCGACAGGAGGGTGGGGGTCATTTTGGGGCTGCCTGAGGACCAGGTGTCCCACGCACTCGCCCAAGCTGACCCCCCCCCCCCCCACCGACATCAGAACATTTTTCCGCAGGAGAAAAATGAAATTTATCAACGGGGCCCGAAATTGGAGGCCGATTTTAGGTACACAAACTTTTTCTTGGCCTCTGACCCCCCCCCACCCACAAGCCGCAGACCCCCCCCTCCACCTCCCAGGGGGGAGGGACCCACCTTCAGCAAAGGTCCGTTCCGCAGCAGTCAGCATTGGTTGCATTGGGCTGGCGTCAGAGGCAAGGGACCCCCGCAGCCAACTTGCACAACCGGTGGACCGCCAATGTGCATGTGTGTGTGTATGTGGTCTGGGCCTGTGATGTGTGCCTGTGGTACCCCCCGAGCTAACCACCAAGCCCCCCCCCCCCCACTTTGTGAGAACCACCCGACTGCCCGGACCTTGGCCCTCCTGCCTGGCCATCGTGGCCCACTAGGAAGTGCCCCTGGCCCAGCGCGGTCCACACAGAGCGCAAAATGCCTGAAACCGGGCGACACCACGTGATCCGGTACCCCCCAAACCCGGCGGAAACCCAAACCGGTGGCGTGGGCGGGGGGGGGGGGGGGGCGGATTCCGTGTCTATGAAAATCCGGATCTATCTATTAATATTGAGGCGGCAAAACCCGTGCCATTTCTCATAAATGAGCAAACAAAGTACGCGGGGTTAGCGAAAGTTGCGCATGAGAAACAGAGGACCATTGCTGTCATTTCCTGGAGGACTTTCCTGGTGCATCAACCGTCACCCCATCGAAGGCCACAGGAACACTACAAATGAGGAAGCACCACCTCAGCACTTCTGCAACTTCTGTGGGAAACTGATTATCATCAACCAAATCCTTTGGCATGGTACAACTGAGCACAGGCACGGCCCAGCGTATACCTTTAACAACACCGAACAAATTGAGCACAAAAGGTGCGCACAGAAATTCTACCCCATATAACCCCCCCCCCCCCCCCCGCCCCACAGGTATCAGATGGGGTGGAGCGCGCGCGGCGCGCAGGGCAGGCGGCGGCACCTGCGGCGAGGGCTTCGCGAGGTGCGGGAAGGGGACCATGTGGGACATGTTGGGCCGGAAGTGCACGCCCTCGGCCGTCGTCAGGTACTCCGTCGGGTGCAGCGGCGCGGCGTGGTCCGTCCGGGCCCAGGGCGGGGGCGGGGGCGGGGGCGGCGCGGCCTCCGCCGCGCCCGGCAGCGCGCAGCGCGGGGCCCCGGCGGCGGACGCCCGGCGCAGCGCCGCGGCCCGCCCGGTCGTCGAGGCGCGCCGGGCGACGGCCGCCCGCTGCGCCGCGGCGGCGTCCCGCGCGACGGAGGCGCGGCGGGCCACGGCGTCCCCGGGGCCATCGCGGGGGGCCTCCGCGGCGACGGAGGGTCTCGGGGCACTGGTGGCGGGGCGGCTCGACGCCCCGGACGCCCGCCGCAGCGCGGCTTCGGGGGGCGGCGCGCCGGCGACGGCGGGGGGCTCCGGGAGGACGGCCGCCGCCGGGACCGCGCCCGCGGGGGCGTCCGAGCCTCTGTGGACGCGGATCGCGGGGCACTCCGGACCTCCGGAGGCCGGGCCCGGGTCCGGGTCCGGCGTGGCGGGGGCGGGGGCGAGGGAGGCGCTGCGGGACCGCGGGTTGGACAGGGAATCGAACTCGGGGGTGTCGCGCGTGGTGTCGGTGCTCAGGGCCGGGGGGCTGGGCAGGTGGAGCGCCGACGGGCAGGAGCTCTGCGGCCGGGACTCAGGGCCGCCGGAGCGCAGCGAGGGGACGGCGGCCGACAGGGGCCGCGGGGCTCGGGCCCGCGGCGCGCCGGGGCCCGTGGCCTTTGCGGGCGGGCGCGCGGTCCTGGGGCGCATCGGGCGCGGGGTGCACAGTCATGGGGTGCCCATGGACAGTGGTCACCCGGGGCGGGGGGTAGGCGGGCAGGTGGGTGGCGGGCAATGGGGTGGAGCTGCCGGCCAAAGATGCGGGCTTACGTGGGCCTGGGCATGCGCTGCGGTCCGGTGAGTGCGCAGAATGAAGGACTGGAAGACGAGGATGTGGTGGGCGGGTGGATGCAGGTGGCGTGTCAGCTTCTTTGCCGGCCGGTTAGCGGAGAGAGAGGAGGAGAGCCCCTCCGAAGTGACGGTGATCATTGCAAGGGATGGCACAGATATTCCAAGAAAGGGGGGGGGGAGAAGGGTCCAAGGAGCTCAACCACTGCCCACCCCCCCAAAAATGAAATTTTCCCACGCCTAATTCCGGATGATAATGACCTTTGGTTGCGTTTTGTAGAGGCTGCCTTCTGACGGGGTCATGATCACATTACAACGTCTGGTCAAACTGCAAGAACCTAAAGGCCCTGACCCTTCGCCTGCAGCAGCGCAACAGCTCCCATTTGCATGTGCCGTGCGCAGGCTACGGCCTTGTCTAAGCTACGGTAGGGGTGAGGACCGTGTTGATTTGGGGCGTCCGTGGCTTGGCCATAGAACAGTGGACAGTTCAGCGATAGGTCCCCACCGACAGACCTACGCCCTCAATCATCATGTATCACGCGGCGGAGCCGCGACACACAGCGTCCGTGGCTTGGCCATAGAACAGTGGAAAGTTCAGCAATAGGTCCCCACCGACAGACCTATGCCCTGAATCAGCAAGTATCACGCGGCGGAGCCGCGACACACATTGTTCGTGGTGTCCAGCAAGGCGCCGTCAGGCGCCACCACACATTGTCCCATCGGTCCAGAAAGGCGCCTCTGGCGCCACCTCCGGTTAGTTTATGGTCAGGCACGTGCCTTTAGGCCACGTATCAGGAAGTCTTGATTACCCTCCTGCCCTTACGCTTCCGGCTGTCACTAACATCCGTACTGTAATCTGTGTCCCACACCCCCATGTTGCCAAACTCCTGCGTCCTCTCCCGTGCCCGATCACTGACATCAGTGGAGAATCCGCCCCCGGACAGCTCTGCTGATGACACGGACAACACCTCTTCGTCTTCCGACGTCCCCGCCCCCGAATCCTCCCCTGTGTCCGGATCGGATAGTGGCTCGGTTTCTACCATTGGTTCCAACCCCAGCTCGTCCCACTCCGCGACCCTGCGTCGCTTGGATAGCGGCAACAGATTGTTTGGGTGTAGTTCTCTCCCCCTCTCCGCGAGCGCATCTGCCGCCTCGTTCCCCGGCACCGCCAAATGTGAGGGTACCCATCGCAGTTGTACGTCCCCACCCGCGGACTCCCGCAGCCACAGGATTGCCTCCCACAGGTCCCGATGCCCCACCTCCCCTGTTGCGCAGCGCCAGGCATGTCGGCGCCACTTGGGCGACCACTCCACTACCCCTTTATACACGTACTCGGAGTCCAACACCACTACCATGCGTTCCCCTGGTCGCCGGTCCTGGAGCGCTCGCAGGACTCCTCTCAACTCCCCCCGACTGATGCTCTGGCGCTCGTGTGCCGGGACACAGGCATGACAGTTGCGGGATGAGCCCTCCCCAAACCACACCCCATACCCTGCCTGCATCCATCCCCTTACCCGCTTTGCTGACCCATCGGTATACACCACCTCCCACCCTTGTGCCTGCATGTCCCCCAGCTCCTTCAGCAGTGTCGCCTTGTACCCCCCCCACTTTGCCTCCTTCTTTTGAAGCGGATCGAGCTGCGTGGATGGCGCGTGGGCTGTTGTGGGTGCCTGAGGCGCCTTCCAAAACATCGTCCGGGACTCCCCCCACGCCTGCAACTGTGCGATGAGGTGCTGCAGATCCGATCTACTGCATGACATGTTACGCTCACTGCGCCAACTCTCCAGCCCCGCCACCCACAGCGCCACAAAGTCATGCAGGGACACCTGTCGCCGTCCGTGGCTTGGACAAGGGGGGGGGGGGGGTAACGATGAACATATGTTCGCTGCAATTGTTATGAGCCTGATTCGCTCACCTCCCCTACAAACAACCATCATAGTCACCGTCCCCCCACAGATGCGGTCGCAACCATGTGTCACTCATGCCTGTGTTGTAGGCTGCCCCCCTCCGAGGCAATCCCATCAGTCTCAGACTACACCACACCGTCTCCTTCCCAGACTCCACCTCTGAGGGAGTTCTTCCATGGGCTTCAAACCGGGTGCGTCCCACTCTGCTACCCTGCGGCGCTTGGAGAGTGGCAAGAGGGTAGCCAGGTGCTTCATTTGCACCCTCAGTACCCACCACATTGAGATGTGATGGCACCCACCAAATCTGCAAATATCCTGCCCCCTCCTGCAGCCACAAAATTTGTTTACAAAGGTCACAATGCCCCACCTCCCCTCACGAATTCTTCCACCCAAGAAGGCACCATTTCTTGGAACACTCCACCATTCCTGTATCAGGCCTAGGAAGTATCCATATCCGGAGTATCCGAGTATCTAGCAGGCCATGGAAAGATGGGGGAAATGGGGGGAAATGGGGGGAAATGGGAAGCTCGGCCACACACTTGATGGTGGTTGCACCTTCTAAAACCACTATGCACTGCCTTTGCTTGTAATTGTCTACATGGGTGTAGTGAATTCTGCAAACCACTCTTTGTCACCCTTGGTGTTGCACCGGAAGCAAGTAAGGAAGCAAGTAAGAGGCACATGCAAAACACGGGCGGACCGATGGGGGAATCCTTGCACTGCGGGCGCACTGCGCGCTACTTTTAGACAAGGTCCTCCCTAAAGAACCCCCAGGCACACCCCTTCCAAATGCCTCTAAATTTAGGTCACCCAAACTACCCTAGCTAAAGACAAATGCAAGCTACCTTCCCCTAACATAAGACATCATGCAAAATGCGGAAAGCCACACGCATACCCTCTTTTGTGTTCAATTGTCAACTAATTACAAAATCAGAATGCTCCGGAGTGGCCTTATTTGAAAGCTCACTCACCCTACTAGCTAGTGCCAAAGCCTCGTATGTGTCCACCTCATCCTCAACTGGACCGGGGGGCAAAGTGGCTTGCACGAGGGAATCCACGCCAACCTCCGGTTTCCACTTGTGGTGCAACCACGCATCCTCATCAGTAGTGATGCGGCCTTGCATAGGGCATTTGACTATGGTCAGGCAAAAAAAGGGGAGTCCGTCACCCAACACTAGGGCCCACACCAAAGTGTGGGAGTCCATGGTGGCAATGAGCAAAAAAGGGTCAAAAGGGGTGGAAATGGGTGAAGGTGGGTGAGAATCAAAAAATGCCATATCCCCAATGTGGAAGAAGCATCAAAACCTACGCCAGGGGCAACAATTACGCCCCTAGTATCACAAAGTATGGGTATAGACGCCCAAATAGTTGCACTACGCCTGCACTGCGGGCGCACTGCGCTTAAGGCGCCCCCGATGGATCACATAACAACGTCCCGTGTACATGTCTACGGTGGTGGAACTTAGTAAAAGCCGAACTTTCTCATTGGAAATTGTCTTTGAAGCTTCTTCACATTTCCCAACAACTACCATCAGTAGAATGACATCCACGTCTGCAAATGTGGGTTCACGAGCCCCACTGTATTTGGCACTCAACTGCATCCCCAACGAAAAAGCCTTGTTCCACTGGCCCTTCAACTTCTAGGCATCCAAGAGCCAGCCACGGTTCACAACCTCTCGCTTGGCCATGAATGATGTACCCTCATGACGCCAAAATGGTTGGGGGTCCGTTTTATGTGAAAGAGCTAAACAAGAGGTCGAGTGGTACAAAATGACAAACAACAGAAGCAAAGAACATGAATTCAAAATTGTATTCCAAGTGGTCTAGAGGTACCAAAACCACAGAAAATGCCGCTTCCAACTATGGCCTCAATCAAAATTTGGTAACCAAGATAAAATATTCACTGTGGAAAAAAGGGGTAAATGGGGCCCATTTTTGTTTGTTCCCATTTTCCCCATTTTCCCTATAAGGTCATCAATTTCCCCACAGGGCCGTGTATAAAAAAAAAGGTATCCAGATATCCGGTGGGAAAATGGGGGGAAATCGAGGTATCCAGGGGTATCCAGAAAATTGGATACTTCCTAGCTTTGCTTTATAAACATACTCTGAGCCCAAGCACCACTACCATTTGCTGCGCTGAGGAGCGACTGAGCAACACCCGGAGGACCCCCCTGAGTTTCCCCCGACTAATGCTCGGTCGTTCGCGGGCAGGGACGTGCGCTGAGTGCGTGCATGCCCCTCCCCAAAACACACCCACCTACATCGAGCCATCAGGCCACGAGTCACCCGCGGATTCTCTGTGTCCCAACTCATTGAACAACGCGTCCTGATGCGCCCCCCACTTGGCCACCTTCGCCTTCAGGGGGTCCGTGACCGCCGCCAGTTTGGGCACTGTGGTTGGCGCCATCGGGAGGCAGTTAACATTGGTTTGGATTCAAACCACCCCTGCAACTGCGAGACCAAATGATGCAGGTCACCCTGCTGAGGACATGGTCCGTTCCTCCCTCTCCAACCCTCCAATATTGAGAGTCACAACGCGACGAAGTTATCCCGTGCGACCAACTTGCGCCAGTACTTGAATTCACAGTGCAGCCTCCATTTGTGCCTTTAGCCCAGCCCGCAGGACTGTAGGGACACAACATTGAAAGCTCCAACTCCTTGAGCAGCAGGCGGCTGCTTTCAGCCTGACGACCCTCGCACTGCACCAGCCCTAATGCCCGCCTAATTCTGTCAAAGGACGACAAGTAGCAGGTTTTCAATACGCGCGCATGGTCTTCCACCCATGGCAGCTTCGTGGCTTGGCCGTAGATTGACGATGGTCGTGACCCTCTGGAATCACTCCAGGAAGACTCTCGGTTGTCCCGCAACGCGCCGTCGGGCGCCCCCACGAATGTTCAACGATGCTTCGTAACTTCGCAGCTTGGGCGGGGGGGGGGGGGGGGCGTCCCGCCCTGCTGCTGTGCTGAGAACAGAACTCGACTGACCCCCCCTCGTCAGATGTATATGGCACGCCCAAAACCAGATCAGAAGGCTAGAACACATACCCATACCCCACCCGGGCTGTTGTAGGTGAGCCCCAGCAGCACCCGTGCGTGGGTGCGGTCATGGGCCACCCCATGTTCTGGGCCCCGTAGGATGTCATGGAGGCCGCCCGCGCCGGGGCAGGTGAGGCTGGCGCACTTGTACAAGTATCTGTTGGAATGGCCGTTGCGGGTGCGTGCTCCACTGCTGAGGCTCTGGCCGCGTACCAGCGCGCCCAAGGAGGGGGGAGGGGGGTACGTGGATGGCATGGGCGCGTGGCCAGGGGCCTTGTGGTCACGGTCACAGGTCTGACGGGAAAGTGCAACAGGTCTGTAACGGCCAAGAGGTCCGGTGCACCGTTTTTTGCGACTGACTCAGACTTGTTCAACGCAGACTACTCAAGACAGTTCTTGGTAAGCGGGCATCGAAGTCATATGATACACTGGACCTTTTCCAGCTCACTGATTGGTGGGCTTTCCATCGGTGTGGACATACCCCTCCCCCCCTTTGTCTAAGCTACGGAAAACTCCCCAATTAATTCGGTCCCTGCACCTACTGTAGCTTGGACAGGGCCCCAGCTTACGCGTACCACGTACAACTACCGAAACACACGCGCTGGTGCAAGAAAGGGGAATATAATACACCAACATCCCCAAAATCACACCTATGTGGGTTCAAGTGGGCAAACAGTCTTAAAAAATGTGTCCATGACCCTATGTAACTGGGAAATTCATCAACAAACCCATGTCTTATGTGGCTGCACTACGTTTGATACCGAATTAAATTAGGTCCCAAATTAATACGGTCCCTACGCCCGCCGTGGCTTGGACAAGACCGGAGCAAAGACAGGGGGGGGGGGGGGTACACCCACATGTGCACGACGGTACTACTTTCCTCCGGATCTGATAGTGGACCGTAGATTTCACACAGGCTTTCCACTATCGTCTCTCCATGCCAAGAGACCAAACGAAGGAAGTGGCATGTGTGACTACAGAGAACAGAGTTAAGAATGGCGCAAACTCTAAGAGATAGGCGGCATCACTGAATGCCGCATTGTGGGTGCGGTTTTTCACAATCAAAATGCCAGTGGTCAATTAAAACAGCTGCTGAAGTGGTCATTGGGTCAGAGCAAAGTCAAAAAGGCATCCAATCGACTCCAGAACGGTGGAGTGCATCATCGGGGGTGTGGGAGCCGGTGGGGTCAGGGTGGGATTAGTTACCGCTGCATCGAGGACTGCAGTGCATGGATACTGCCGCCCCCCTGCCCAATGTTCTCACCAGGTCTGTATCGGTCTACTGTGGGTTCCTGCCGGTCCGCCTTCGCCGGCTCCTCCTGCTCTGCCCCCGCCTCCTCCTCCTGCTCTGCCCCCGCCTCCTCCTCCTCCTCTGCTACCAGTCCGCCCCGCCGGGCTCCCTGTGCTCTCCTCTGCCGGTCATTTGAATTCCGGGGCCACACATTGTCTTCCTCTGGCAACGGCTGAAACAACTTGTGGCTGTCCCCTTTGGCATGAACACAGGCCTCCGCAAAGAGCTGCCGCATCGCTGTCCACGTCCGAAGTGAAATGTTGCGCGCCACGTTCAAGTCCAGCAGGAACGGGTCTTCCAGGCAGAACACGTAATGCTCCCACCCCTTGGCCGCCTTGGTGACCGCACCGGCAGCAGGGGACGATGCCATGGAGAGAACGAGGTCGTCATTCCAATCGGCGTAAAACTCGAAAAACTGAGGCAGCAGCTCTCGCACGGCCCCCCACACCGCATCGTTCACTTGGACGTCCACGAACTCTGGGACCGGTGGCAGGGTGGCCAACTCTGCAGGGGATGGTTGCAGCGGCGGCAGGTGCTCGATAGCGCCCCGCTCGCACAGAAAGTACAGCACCATAAGGGTCACTGCGTACGAGTTCAGGCGACCCCGCCGTGGGTCGTTGACTGCCCAGGCTTTGCTCCAACTCTTCACCAGCATCACCAGGGGCCGTGCTACGGGGTACTGCAGAATGTATTTGCGCAGCCACCAGCTGTTGATCACACCGTCCGTCTGGCAGCTGAGGTCGAAATTGTAGGGGAACCCCGCTGGAGCAAGGTTCTTCTGGACAATTGGGACGTGCGCGTGCCTGATGACGCAGATGTGCCTGTACTTTCGAAAGCCGATGCCCACTTGCTTGAGTATTCTAAGGGTTTCGAATCTGGTCTGTGGCATGGGCTCCATCGTCAGACTCAGGTCCATGTCGGTGCTGGGGGTGTACAGGGTGGTCACTGTGGACCCGAAGGCGTACAGCTTCACTTGCCGCCCGGCAGCCTCGAACATCTCATCCAACGTCTCCTGCAGTTCCTGTACCCTTCGGCTGCGCTCGTGGTGGCTTGCCTCCTCCAGTGTCATATCTTTTTGATACTCAGCCGCGTACACCTCTGTGCAAGAGGCCAGCGCAGCTACCTTCTTGGCGGGACAGAGCCCAGAGGGTGCACCCAACTGGTATAAATACAGCATTGGTATAAATTGGTACAAATAAATATAAATCAGGTCATCCTTCGTGGTGTTGTTGAGGGTGAGAACGGATTCTGCACCACTGCGCAGCCACTCCTCAAACGGTGCATTGATGTGTGCATCGCTGTGGTCCACGTTATCACTCAAAGTGGTCCGAGTGCCTCCTGATATGATCTCTGATTTGGAGATCGTAAGCACCCGGGCGTGTCCCGTGCCTTGTGACTTGGAGAACAGCTTCCACTTATTGGCACACTGATGAATCAATTTCCTCTGCCCAATGCTCAATGATGAGTCAAAAATAAGTGTTGTTGCATGGGGGCTTTCGGCAAACTGCTGTACAAAGGCCATCAAATTACTCTGGCGTTGTTTGCGTTGCCCAAGCATCCCTGACTTGCCCACTTTTGGTGCTTCGGCTCCAGACTGGGACGAGAGAGTCTTCCGCACTGAATTGGTCTTCGAAGGGTAAGCCTCCTGAGAATCGGGTTGTGGGACATTTGCAGTTTGATCCATTGCCTCCTCAGTTTGACGGCTGGGTCTGCGCAGGTAGAATATTTGGTCGCCCCGCTGCTCAATGGTCACCAAAGAAGGGCATGCGGTGACAAAGGCCTTGAGGCTCGGATATCCCGCAGACCTGAGGCGCTTCTTCGGGAAGAGGCGCCCCAGATCTGCTAAATTGACGGCATCGGCTGCGGCTGCCATGAAAAGGCGCAGGTCTACCTTCAGGGTCGCGAGCTTCTTTGCTTCTGACGCAATACTTGCTTCACTTTTCCCAGGGTCTGTGCTTCTTTTCCTGCTTTTGCGGTTGGTCTTTGGGCTTGCCTTCTTCACATGCACGTTCACATCTGCAGGCTCCTGATTGGCGATTGGCTCATTCCTAATCAAATGTGTTGCATTTCGAAGCTGAAACCTTGGTAATCTACCTTGATGGGCATAGTCATGCAGCAAAGCCTTCACGGTGTTTCGGCGCAAGGGGTACACTGCTACTTCTGGGCGCGGACATCCTTGCCAAACAAAGCGCCGGGAGTGCCATGGCACGAGGCAGAGCCTATTCTTGGCTATGCCCCAAGAGCCCATGAAACACTACCCGGAAAACAAAAAGTCCCTGGGAAAAAGAAATGATGGGCTTCAAGAATCAAGAGAATCGAGAGCCACTGAGATGCTGCAGCAGAGCACTCACTTGGTCTGATTGTCGCTTGTCGCAACCAACGCTCATGTTGAGCCCATGTTGATCCCATGTTTAGCCCATGTTGAGCCCATGTTGAGGCCATATTGAGCTCATGTTGAGGCCATGTTGAGCCCATGCTGAGGCATGTTGAGTCCATGTTGAGCCCATGTTGAGCCCATGTTGAGCCCATGTTGAGCCCATGCCGAGGAATGTTGAGCCCATGTTAAGCCCATATTAACCCATGTCCAGGTTTTGGATGACGGCCACAACTCGGTGCGGAGGATCTCAAGTGTGAGCAACATCTTCTTTTGGCCGAATCAGGATGGTTCCCCTCGCTCACAATGACCGTCTTTGTATTCATTGCAAAACCTCATTTCGGCCTCATTTTTTGGCTCGCTTGCGTGTTTGCACCAATTGTTGATGGCTGTAACAACTGGCTATGCTGTATTTTGGAGAGTAGCCCCAGCTTGCTTTGGCTGATCTCGTGTAGTTGCAAATGCTGATAACAAGTCGTTCCAGCCACCCTAACCCCCTGAAAAGTAGCTTTTCCAACCACGCAACGTCTTGTTTTTTTTTCCCCCGCCGTACAAAGTCTCATTCCGTACTCACAGGTATTTCCCACAAGCATTGCCAGGGCATTTGACCACTCATTGCCTGAGAGGGCTAGGGCCAGAATCAATTTCCAGCACGGAAAGTTAGCCCAAAAGGAGGCTGTTACAATCCCCTGGAATCCTTCAAAATGAGTTGTTAGGTTGGAACTCCCAAGATCGGTCGAACATGAAGTGTTCTTACTCCATCAAATGGGCCCAAAAACAAAAAAAAGAAAGTTGTCACAACTGCCTGAAACCCCCCAAAGACAATGAGACAGCATAAGCTATTGTCTGAAGTAGCCCGACCTGTTTTTTTTGCAGCCACCCAACATCAGTCAATTGAGCGACTGCACAAAATCCGCCAAAATGAGTTCTTGCAACCAGTCAACCTGGTCAACACACGGTAGTGCAATGCTTCATTGTTCGTCGCAATCACTGGTCTTGGCCGAATGCAATTGCCCAGTCAAGTTGAGCAATGATGTGGGAGTGGTTCAACCTGTTTTGCCCCGTGACTGTACCCCGCCGCCGGGGACCCCGGCGGCGGACCGTCCGACCCACCCACCCCCGCGCCCCCTCCGGACCCCAGGAGTTCTCGGACACGGTTGAGAGCCAATATTCGAACACGGTTGGGAGTCAATGGGGGCGTTGTCGCACGGTGCGCGCACGGTGCGCGCACGGTGCGTGCACGGTGCGCGCACGGTTCAATGTTTTTGGGATGGTTGCCCAACTTGTACCCCGTTGAATGGCCCCCATAGAAACCAGGGGTTGCCATAATAAATAAATAAAAAAACTCGGAGTGTAACCGATTGGTGTGTAACCGATGGCGGTTGGTGGGTAACCGATGGCGGTTGGTGGGTAGCCACCAAACATCAGAGAGTGGCTGCCTTAGTAGAAAAAAAAAAAAGGCTGAGCGTCCTTATGGCAACCCCTGATAGAAACACACCCAGGGTCCTGATTTCTGCACCTTGCAGTCCATACTGGCATACCAGGATTCTTCAATTTTTAGTCTGATGCTTGTCACAGGTTCCAGGGTCCTATTTTCTGCACCCTGCAGCCCCTATTGGCGTACCGGGAATTTTTTTTTTTGAATCTGATGCTTGTCACAGGTTCCAGGCTCCCAATTTCTGCACCTCGCACGCATCTCCGTAACAAACCATGCACAGGCGACAACACAAGCGACAACAATGGTTGGGTTACGGGAATTTCAATTTCATCCGCCACAGCATTCTGGCTCATGATCATCAATTCTAGGGGCTTCAGCTTCCACTTCAGGTAATTGGGGCTCCAGCAAAGCGTCCATCGGCGCCTCATGGTGCACAGGTTGGGGGGAATCGGGGCTCTCAGCAGTCACAATTGCAAACTCCAACCGCTCCTCGGGTGCATGCTCGTACAAGACCTCTTCACCACCCAATTCGTACCGAATAGAGACGCGGCGCCCACCTCTTGAAGAAGGGTCAACGACAGTGGCCGACACCCTATCCCCGTTGGAGCGGTGGTAGTACGCAGGCAGTCCGGCGACAAGCCAGGGCAGCTCAGATTCAGGCAATGTGGATCTGCCGGACACAGAATAAGCAAAAGGACGCACGGTGCGCGCACGGTGCGCGCACGGTTCAGGCAACACCCCCAATATTCGAACAAGCTGCCCCTCTCGGCGCATTCCAGCGCTTTATTTTGACGAGCCTTCAAACCACCCACCACCAAACGGCAGCATGCATCGGTACCAGCTACAAGGGGCGGGGGCGATTTTCGTGGCACTTGAATTTCGCGGCCATCGCGCCGTGGCAGGTCGTGCCGGCCCGACAGTGTGCAGAACCGCCTCCACACGAACAGCTGAGACGGAGTGTAGCTACGCCCCTCTGCCCTAGGCCGCCAATTACAACAGTGAGGTGTCATGGGTCGCCCCGACCAAGGTAATAAGGCCCAAAACCCTTGTAGGGTATTCCCATGGCAGCAGGGTGTGCAATGGCGGCTTGGCTACGGCAGAGGTGGGCAGTTCATCCTCGGGTTACTCCGGGGGGTTGGGTGTGATGCCAGGTGGGATGAATGTGGGCTGTCGGCACCACCATGTGCTGTTGGTCGCGGCCGCGCAAGCCGAGTAGCCTTGTGGGGGACCAGCGCGCTGATATGCGCTGCGGATGGAGAGACAAGGAGAAGGCTTTTCCTGCGGCGCGCTGTTTGGGAAACCTGCCTAATTTGTGGAGCTTTTTAGATTCCACCTTGTTGTGCTCCCTGGGGGGCATGGGGCCCGGTTTTACCATATAGTATGGCCCATTTATATAGTTGGCGTCGAATCAAAACGCAAAACGACTCGACCCGCGAAACGTTGCAATTGCGAAGCCAAACGACTACGTCGCAGAAATGGGCACCCTGTGACGTAAGGGGGTATGGGGAAGGAAGTAGTATTGGGGCTCTGCTACTTCTGACTGAGGGAGTAACGCCCCTCCTCCTTAGCCACAGTAGAAGGGTGAGACTTCCCTACCACGCTTTACACGTTGAGCCGGGGCCGTAGTATTCACATTGATGGAGCGATGGTGTCAAAAGATTACCGTGTGCTATTTCTCAGTTATCTGGTTTGTTTTCAGAACAGTCTGCAATAAAACAAGTTTCTCAAACCCTGCAGCGCCTGCGGCGCACCTGCGGCACGCAGAAAGCGTTCTCAGGGTGGTCTAGCTGCCAGGTGAGCGGGATGATGATGTTATCGGCACGGGATACTCTAGTAGCACCTTTGGCGGATTGGAGGCATATGTGCGTCCCTGTCAAAATTTGGGAAAGCGGCATTCAATCCCTCGGCAACAGTGTCAAACAAGTGATGTGCGACAGTTTCCCTGGAGCCGGAGCTTGGGGCTTCTGGCCCAGACTTTCAGTTAGTGTGCATCCCGCTAGCGTCGGATGCACAAATTTTTTTGGGGGACACGCTGGGACATGGGCACAATTCTGGGGATACACCGGATACACAGGCAATACACAGGTAATTGGGGAAGTGTGTGTTTGGGCAGGGGCGTTGGTGTTCATTGTGCTGTTGATCTTCAGACAAAATCGCTGGGCTTCCACGCTGGTTTCAGCACAGTTTCAGCACCGAACCCGATTCCACTGCGGTGTGTCGCATTTGTTCAAAAGGAATGGGGCCCTGAATGCTCGACTTTTCCCAGTCCAGAAAATTCCTCCGGTCGCGCAACCAGGCCAGCCGAGCATTCCGGGCCCTTAGTGCCTTTTTAGGGGAGAAAAAGACGGAGTTCCAACTTTTTTCTAGGCCTAGAGCCTAAAGTCGAACCCCCCGTAGAAAGTTCGAACATTACTGGCCCCTGGAAATGGAACGGAACTGCGGTCCCGTTCCATTTCTAGAGCCAGAAAAGTTCGAACTTTCCACGGGGGGTTCGACTTTTCTCGGCCTAGAAAAGTCGAGGTTCGTCCTCTCTGCAACAAGAAATGGGAGGCGGTGTTTTCCTTGTGCATGCACGCGCAGCGCGCTACTTTTGTACCAAGTATCCCAACCTGAGCCCCGAGTGCACTCTCCCCGAACGACTCCCCCCATGCAGACCAGAATCAACCCCAAACCCTTCCCTCCGGAGCACACAACATGAGAGCCTGCCATCTCGGGGAAAACAGAAATAGTGTGGGTTGGGGGCCTGTCGGCCTAACCCGATGCCCGGCGCACCCCACCGGTCCCTCCGTAGCACAGCACGCAAGGCTCCATGACCACAGGTTTGTCAAGAGCGAGTGGATTGCAGACGATGGCCAGGGGTAACAATCCGTGTTCATGGGGTCCGCATGCACCCCGCAAGGTGCTACTCATCCGTTTCCATGGCCGGCCCTTGTGGAGGCAAGATGGCCCCTTATTGTTCGTTTCGTGCCCATGTTCACCCTCCTGCCTCTGCGGGCCTGCTCCACAACTCTACTGGTCCCGCGTTGTCGCCCCCCCAGCATTACTTTGTCCTTGTCACTGGCACTGAAACGCCCTGGACCCACGCATTGTGGTCGGTCGACAGCAGCATTGGGCCCCGCTCCAGTGGGTGGATCATCACGGATTGCCGTCCAGCACGAGGACGGGAAGAGATGACCAGGCTTCGAAGCAAGCAAAGAAAAGCAAACTCCCTTTCGCACCCAGAAACTCAATCTGACCCCAAAAACGGTACCGCAAAACCCGTTGTGTGTGTGAAATGGGGAGAGGGAACGCCGCTGAGATGCCGGGGATGGTGTTGGCAGGCGGGGGGGGGGGGGATATTGAACGTCCCCAGGACGAGCCACTGACCCAGAACTAGCCCAGTGCGTCGCTTGCCCCGTCGCAATACGTCCGGAAGAAAACAGTACGCGCATTCGATTTGCGAGTAGAGACGGACCCATGCGCACTTCGGTGCCGTGCGGCGCGGCGATCAATAAGGTCCGGCGTCCGACACGGCGCGCGCGGCAATCCTGCCGGTCTTCCACTCGGGCGCAGCAATGGCACAGAACTGTCCTTCCGGAGGCCCTCGGCGCCGATGGGGGGGACGACGCCGCGTCGCGTGCACACTGCGTGGGCGCTGCGTGCACCGTGGCGCCGCTGGACCCTCCGGCGCATGCCCACGGGCACCATCACCCCCCGAGAGCACAATGAAGTGCACCAAAAACCCAATTCCCCGTCGTCGTCATCGGCTGCGGAGGCCCCCGCCGCTGCCCGTGCCCCGACGGACATTCCGTTCCATTGGGAATCCCAAGACCCTCGTTTCCCCTACTGCCGTCCCCGGGCTGGTGGGTTCGCGCGGGGGCTGCACTGCAAGTACAGCGGTGGTGCGCCTCCGATAAAAGCCCCGGGCCACCGCACACAATGCGGTCGGGAGTTGGGGTTGGGGTGGGGGTGGGGGTTGTGGCAGGGGGGGCCACAAAGGCCCAACACACATTCCTGCTGCTGTTCCCGGAGGCACGCAGCGGTTGGCGTTGAGTAAGAAGCAAATGGATCACGTTGCTTGTTCCACCGGGTGCCAAGGCGCGGGATGCATCGCGTGCGGGGCCCCACCTGCTGCCTCAGACACAACCGCGGCGCCCGCAGGAAGTCCAGCGGGCATGCCCCCCCCCCGCCCCCGAAGGAACTCTGGGCTATTGCACGTGTGCGCAGGCGGCAAACAGTACAAAGCGCAGAAAGAAAATGGGCTCGTCAGTGGCCTATAAGACTATCGGTACGTTTCTGTCACAAGAGTGAGACCCCCCCTCCCCCTCAGCGCGATGGCACAGGGCGACGGAGGGCAAGCTGCGGGATGGGGATCGTGGGGCACACACACACTCTAAAAGGGAGAAACAGGTCCAACAACAACAACAACAACGTCAACAACAACGTCGCCCAGGCACACAGCAGGCCCCTGCCTGCGGGTGGGGCAATCCACAGTCGAAGCCTGAGGGGCTGGGCCCCCGTGTCCGACTGCATCCGGGCGAACGCTTAGCACAGGAGCCCTGTGAGGGCGGGACAGGCTGGACCAATCGAGAGGGGGGGGGGGGGGCTGTCCGGGACCCAGAAGTGTGTGGACCTACAATGGTCCGCATCCACTTACCCATCCGCCAGTCCCGAGGCCAGCCCCTAAAGGGGGAGCGGACGCGTCGCCACGCCCACGGTCCGTCACTTGCCGGTCTGCCTCACAGGACAGCCCCCGAATACCCCCCGCAGAGGTATGTACAACCGTCAAGGGACGCCCTCCGGCCACGCGTCTGCAAAGAGGCCCCCAAAACAAAAAAATATGGCCCGAATCGAGTGTTCCTTTTGCAAGTTCTTCATTCGTTCCCTCCCCCTGTGAAATCTGGGCCCGTGTGGGGGGGGTGGGTCCCTCCTCCTGCGGCTGCCGGCCACTCTCACACATCTCTGGGCCGGACTCGTGTGCCATGCCGCACTCATGGCGCGGCCGCCGCAAACTCGATCTGGAGCGCCTTCCCGGCGCAGATGAGCAGCAGGCCCTCGATGACGCTGGCGCTGAGCTGGCTCAGCATGAACCCCTTCTGCCGGCCCGTGGCGCTCTGCGCGTACTGCACGGCCATCAGGATCCGGCAGACGATGTACAGGGCCGTGCAGACGCACACCGGCCGCGGGAACACGTACCCTGCGAGCACCACGTACAGCCCCAGGGCCGGCACGTACTCCAGGTAGTTCTGCACCGCCCGCTGCGCGCGGTTGAACCGCCCCAGGTCCCCCTCCGTCTCGAACATCACGTAGGGCAGCGGCGGGCTGCCGGCCGGGGTGAAGACCTGCAACAACACCACCAACAGCACCAACAACAACACATACAACACTAAACAACATAAACGACAACAACAACAACAACAACAACAACAACAACAACAATAATTACAACAACAACTACTACTACTACTACTACTACTACTACTACTACTACTACTACTACTACTACAACAAAAACAACAACAACAACAATAACAAGAGCAACAACAACAACATTCGTAACCAGTGCAGCCTGAGACGCTGGGGTACCACCCCGCCCGGAGGCTTCATCTATGTACAGCACTCACATGCAACGCTGTGCTCTGTGTTTGTTACCTGTGCTCCTCTCTGTGCTATGCGCTGGGAGAAATGACGGAAGATGACGGAAGAAGCAGCCAGACGTGCTGTTGGTTGTGTCTGGCCATGACGTCGGGTTTTAAAGTCAGCAGCATGACCTGGACCTCATGCCAGACTCCCTCAGTCTGACTTCAACCCGCACCGAATGGGGGCGTTGTCGCACGGTGCGCGCACGGTTCAATGTTTTTGGGATGGTTGCCCAACTTGCACCCCGTTGAATGGCCCCCATAGAAACACACCCAGGGTCCTGATTTCTGCACCTTGCAGTCCATACTGGCATACCAGGATTCTTCGATTCTGATGCTTGTCACAGGTTCCAGGGTCCTATTTTCTGCACCCTGCAGCCCCTATTGGCATACCGGGAATTTTTTTTTTGAATCTGATGCTTGTCACAGGTTCCAGGCTCCCAATTTCTGCACCTTGCACGCACCTCCGTAACAAACCATGCACAGGCGACGCCCACCTCTTGGAGAAGGGCCAACGACAGTGGCCGACACCCTATCCCCGTTGGAGCGGTGGTAGTACACAGGCAGTCCGGCGACAAGCCAGGGCAGCTCAGATTCAGGCATTGTGGATCTGGTGGACACAGAATACGCAAAAGGACGCACGGTACGCGCACGGTTCAGGCAACACCCCCAATGTTGCCTCGGGTTCGCCACTCGTCCGTGGCTATCGAGGTCAGCTCAAGGACAGGGCACGCCCAAAACAAGCAGGCTCAACCCATCCTCCAGCCCCAAGAACTCCCCAACACACCAGACTGTTCACCTGCCCCTTGAAGCTCGTCACATGAGGCCGCCCTGCAGTTGGGGGAGGGGGGCTGGGCTGCTGTGTGGTGGCTGGGGGGGAAAAAAAGGAAGGTGTCTCAAAAAAGAGGGTGCAGGGACGGGGGCAGGGCTTTGTTTGAGGGGGGTGGAGGGGGGGAGGGGGTTTTGCACCCCCTCCCCCCCCGTGGCTTGACATTGTTGATGTCACGTGTGGTGTTGTTGGGACGACTCGTTCTCCATGTTCTTGAACGCTTGAGAGGTTGGGAGCCCGTTCATGACGTCACCGTGACAGAGCCCAACCCCCCCCCCCTCCCCTTGGTATTTAATTATTCTAAAGAAGGGGGGATCAATGGTCGGTTCCGATAGACTGAATGTCCCCGCCATAGACAATTCCAGCCATTATTCTAAAGAAGCCCTGGACAGGGCAAGTGGCTAAGAAGGGGTGAAGACCTTGTAGACGTGCTGGTCCGGGATGTTGACCCGGCTCTCCTTCCGCCACTGGGCCGCCACCGTGTTCAGCGCCGCCGCCCCCATTTTGAGGAGGAAGGCGCTCACGTAGAGCCACCCCAGCCCCTGCCCCCCCAGGAACTTGAGCTTCTCATCGACCCGGGAGTCGGAGAGGTAGAGGTAGATCGGCCAGGCGAGGAGCTGCCCGAAGGCCAGGCCCATCAGGGTGAAGCTCACGTAGATCAACCAAACGGGGGCCGCCAGGTCCGGGTACGAGGACTTCAGGGGGATCCCCCGCTCGTCGCGCGTTTCGACTTCCATGGCCAACAACTTGGCTTTTTCGTCCATGGCTCTGGGAATAGAGGCACTCTGCAGAGGAACGGCAGGGGTATGAAAGAGTCAGTCTCCGGTTTGTGAGTCTCCGGTCTTTTTTTCGAAAAGCAGCTCTTTCAGAAAAATGGGGGGAACTTGCAAAACGGGGGGGGGGGGAACGGGGGGGAATGAGGGGGAAATGGGGGGGGGATGGGACAAAGTGGGGGAGATTGGGGCAGAGTAGGACGAAACCCCTTAACCCCCCCCCCGCCCCCAATCTAAGCAAGCACCACGATACCTGCAAGCATGCCTGCTTATATCATTGAGGTCTAGAATGCAAACCAGCATGGCAAACTGGCGACCCCAGAGGCAAAGAAAGGACGGAGAAAAGAGGCTCCCCCCGGCGCAGCGGTACCCCAAGCTAAAGCTGCACTCAGCGAAATGCCTCATCCCCCTTCGCTACGGGCCCCAGCGCGCAAACCCTGCGCTACATGGGCGTTGAATTGACATGACCACATCCCAACGGCCCCTCTGGCCCAGACGTCGCTTTGAAACACCCCAGTCTAACCCTACTTTGCCCGGTTTTGCCCTGGTTGACACCCAGTTTTGCACCATTGTTCCCTATTTGCCAAAGGGTGCACCCCCCTGTCCAAGACACCCAAAAGTCCCAAATCAATACGGTCCGCAGCTTAGACAAGACCGCACTACCAACCCACACTTGAGTGACCATGTGATAGAAATTGCCCGACGTGCAGGTTCAAAAAGAGAGATTTTCATGGTGGCCTAGTGCAAGAAAGGGTCACCACAATGCCCAAACGTCGCCGAAATCAAACTGTGCGGGATCCAGTGGGCCAACACTAACAAAACAGATGTGGCTGCACTACATTTGGTACCGAATTGAATTACACCCCCAATTAACAGGGTCTCAAAGCCCACTATAGCTTGGCCAGGGGGAGGGGGGAATTGTGGCACCCATGGAGGCCTGCGGTTGATGGTGGAGAGATATCAATAAATGGCAGGACATGATTTGGTTGCACATTCGCCAGTCATCACCAAGAGCAACGAGCATATGGGTCATTAGGATCAACTGATTGCACATGCAGTGCAATCAGTCCCTCTCAATAGTCTAGCAAAAAGACAGAACTATGAAGCACTAGAGAGCAGTGTCCACCGCATCTGTATTCGAAACTAACAATAGGCGACCGAAATCTTGCGGAGCAACCTTCACTTTGTCACCGAAGTCGGACACGAACTCATGGCCTTGTACAGTCTATTTCCACTGCAGGGTAGAAAAGGGCAGAGGAACAAAGCAACCCCGCTACAGATTGTTCTCCGACCCACAAAGGCGGATGGAGGATGGCCATTGTAGTAGCTTTGTCGGGTGCCACGGACACCACGTCCTCCTTGTATGTGCAGAACCTTGCCATAGGGAATTTCTTTGCAAGGGCCCCGGGCAGTAGCTCACACCACACAGGACAACAGCGGCGACAACGGACAACCCTCTAACGAACCCTAATCCTCCCCCCAACCCTCCTCCACCTCCTGCTTCTGGTGATACAAATGTCGCTCGCCACACACACACGGGAATGGCACTGCGTGGTGGCGTACAGCTGCTGCAGAACGGAGATAAAGCGCTGGGGTACGCCCCCACGCCGGCGCATGGCGTCCCGAAGACCCCCACATGCCCGAGAAATGAGACCCGCGCGCAAGGGCACTCTCCGCAGCAGCAACAGCAAGCCACTTGTGGTCGACGGCACTTGTGTCCGTGCGCGTGTCCAAGGCAGTGCCCCCCCTGCCATACCCTGCCCAGAACACGAGAACATGGAAGGCACATGGCGGTTGTGTTGCTGGTCCTCCGGAGAGCGGCTGCACGGCGCCCGCACGGTGCGCGTCCTACGTCTTGTGTCAGAAATTTCACCGAAGGCCAAGGTACGGGGGGCACGCAGGTCACAAGGTTAGCTACCGCTCCGAGTGCATCATATATACGCCAGTGCACCCGCTGGCCCGCACTCCCCCTTGCGCCAGCCTCAGGGTGGTCCCAAAGGACAGCCACGAGCTGCTTGTATTCTCCCACTCAGCACCCCCCTGAGGGATCGCCTATTTGCGAAAGCACAAGAAGACAATTGCTTCAGAATTTGGAAATTCCTGAAAATTAAAAACAAACAAAAAAAATTCCAAAAATTCCACAAAACTCCAGAGAAATTCCAAAAAATCCAAAAGGGGGGGGGGGGCTCTGGGGTCTATCATGAGCCGGAGGATCCCCTCCCACCCTCGCTCTCCCACTCAGCACCCCTCCAAGGGATCGCCCGGATCGCCGCCTAACCGCCGCAGGTTGCAGTCCAACCGCCGTCAGTTGTGTTACAACCGCTGGTGGTCCCGCCCAGCAGCCGTCGCCTATCGTCCACTCCAGTATCCTGCTGTTAGGGACCGCCCTGGCATGGCCTTGTCCAAGCTCCACAGCCCTGGGGTGCAGCACTCTTTGGGGCCATTTTGAAGTCGTATGGCTTCTGCGTTCCCAGCCATATATCGAGCGACGGTTTGCACCGCGCGCACGGACTGCGTGTGCGAGGGGGCCCAGGCAGCGATGTCCCGGCGGGTGCGTCGACGTCCGCAGCAGCGCCCCGCCCTCCTCAGCCCCCCCCCCCCCCCCCCCCGCAGTATCACGCACACAAAGGGGGTCACAGATGCCAACGGTCTGAACCCGATGGCCAACCCAACGCCCCCACAGCCCACCCCAGAACACGCGACAGTGTCCCACAGCCCCAGGCCGTCACCAAAGGACGGTCCTCCATGAGAATGCTGTGGTATGGCAGTGCGCGGGCGCATGGCGCAGAGCAGACGCTCGCCGGTGGCCATTCAAAAACCGTAGGTACCCTCCTGTCACCAAATGACGCGCTCTTGCTGCCTTCGAACTCGAACTGCGGCTGCGACGGTTTGGGAACCCGCTCCTGCTCCGCAACCGCTTTCCCACCCGTCGCCGACCGGTTTTGTAGGTGTTTTGCCGCACTACCCTTCCTTCAAGCCCAGCCCCCCCCCCCCCCCCCCATACCCCCGCCCGACCCGCCGCACCCCCGAAGGGGAAACGCAGGCAAAGCACAGGTCCAACGGCCCCCAAAGAACTCATTCCTTACGTCATCCACCGTCGTCGGATGACTGCAAGAAGCGGTGAGTCTCACCAGCACAACCTTTTTGCAGTGCCCCCCCCCCCCCAAGTAACTCAGGGCTGCGACACAAGAGGATATACGTGGGCTTTCAAGCCCCGTCCCTTCGCTAAAGCGGAACTACGCGAAACGTTTCACAGAGATATTCATTGAAGACATCGTGTCCGATTTCCAGATGGTCACAAGACATCACCTCAGAGCACATCTTTATGGCAAGTGCAACGACACGCATGACGCTGCTGCCCTTGTCCACCACGCGCCATGGGGGTAAACGCTGAAGAGATTGGTGCTGTTCACAGGTTTGCCAAGCGACCGACGACAACAGACGGGACGGGTGGTCACCGACAAGTGCAGCATACCCCCGGCAGCGGTAGGCCTGGGGCTGGCGCTACGCCGGGGGGACGGTAGCCCGTCACCGGACCCTCGAGATACCTCTGGGCAGTGCTGAGTTGTTCTTCGGCGCCGTTGGGGGCGCGTCCGTCGTGCCTGCGTTGAGTTTTGAGGAGGAGATCGTCTGGATTGCTTGTCCCAAGCCCCTGGGGAGCCGTGTTCTTGGGAGGTCAGAGCGGAACGGTTGGCGCTCTGCTCATCAGTGATGCGGGGCACCGCGCCAGAAAAGGAATGCCGGAGGGCGAATGGGGGCGTACCACGGGCTGCCAGGGCAGTGGCATGCGGTGGGGGGGGGGGGGGGGGCGATAGGGATGCTACAAAACGGCGTGTGGCGGTGCTGCAGTTCCCTTTCCAAATGATCCAATCGGAGGAGGGAAGGGGTGGGGCCGGGCGATTGTGGCCCAAAGCGGCCCGGATCACCTGCCCCCCTCCACCCCCTCCCCCGTTCCAGTGCCCCGTGGCCCAGTCGCTCCAGTAGCCCTCGGGGGGCGGTCCAGAGTTTTCCTTGAAGGTCCCCCCCTCAGGAGACCCTGAGTTGTTAGAGGCACTGAACAAATTTTTCAGCCTAAACTGACTTGCGCCGAAGGCGCCAGAAAATATTTTGAGTGGCCGAAGGCCCGGCGGGAAAATTCGCCCAATCACTTAAGAGGGGGGGGGGGGGATGTCAGACCCCCCCCCCCGACCCCCCACTGCCCCGGAGATGCTGATTTGTTGAGCAAAACTCTGGGGCGGTCCCCCGGATGGGGCTCAAGGCCAGCACAAGGCCATACATCGGCCGTCAGGAACTCGGTCTCGCCGGCGCCAACTTCGCCAAACGGTGCCGGCACAACGGCCGAGGCCCAGGACGGTTCACCCCCGGGGGCCTCGTCAGAGGTACCCCCCCCCCCTCATGGACTCAGGATGGACCCGGGGGGTGCATCTGGATGCCCCTGGTCAACGGCACGGGCAACAGCCCGTCTCCGGGACGGCCAACCCCCGGAGTAGTCAAACAGGACAAGTCATGCGGGGGCTCCGTTGACACAACCAAAACACGTTAGGCCCCACAGAGGGTCGGGATGTGCCGTGGCGAGAGGCCAATGGGCACCGCCAAAGGCAAACAATCTGATACCGAGGCCTTGTGCCAACCCATCGTCGGCTGCCCACACCCCCCAAACCCCAGCCCCTTCTGCCGCCCGCGCCCCAGCCCCCCCCCCGGGCCGCCCCCTCACCACCCCAGGCCATCGCCCCGCCCCTCCCCCCCGGCCCCCAGCGCCTCGCCCCCCAGCCCGCGCCCCGTCGACCGCCGCACGATGTCGTCGAAGAACCGGCTCCGGCGGAGCGCGTCGTGGTCGTGCACCACCCACGAGAACTCCGGGCGCCGGGCGTTGGCGGTGGCGTCCACCACCAGGTCCCCGAGCCGCCCGCAGAACACGTACGGCACGTGAGCCCCCGTGCGGCAGAACAGCACCACCTCCGGCAGGGCCCCCGGCGCGCCCTCCGGGGGCCCGCCCGGTGCCGGGGTGTCGCACGGGGCCCGGGGGTCCGGCGGGGCGTCGCCGGCGCCGTCGGGGGCTTTGGGCCGGGCGCCCCTGAGCAGCCCCTGGACGACGGGGCCCTCGAAGGCTTTGCGGGAGGCGGGGCGCCACATGAACCGCCGGCCTTCTTCGGAGAACTGGTTGCGGTTGGTACCCTGCGACGGAACGGGGCGGCTGCGGGGGCGGAGGTGAGGCGTCACTTACTTTGGGACACTGCATAATACCTTTTCTTTGTACATGGGTTGTTCAAATTGGCACCATGAAGTGTTTTTACTGCCCACAAAAAGACGTGTCTCTGGTCCCCTGGGATTCGCTGTACTCCGCTGCTCAAGCTTTTCGTCGGGACAAGTATCCTGATGCCGGTGAGGGGGCAGTTTGCGAATTTTGTGTTCGCTCTGCACGGCCCAGTGCGTTCTTCAAAGGCAGAGGTCGGATGGTCTCCATGACTGCCCTTGTGTATCCCTTCGGCCTCCTGGCCTTTGTGTTTGTGTAGCCCCCCCGGGGCAGCCCCATGCCACACACGAGAGGCCACAGGGCTACGGCACGACTTTGGGGGACCATTGATTGGCTTGAGTTGGAGTGAGGCCGCCTCTGGGGACACTCGGGGTGTGGTCCTGTGGTGCCTGCACGGTGCAGCCCCCAGAACAGGGCCCGGCGACATCCCACAGGCGCACTCAGTCTCCGGCTTTGTGACTTTCCGGTCTTTCTTCGAAGAGCAGCTCTTTCAGAAAAATGGGGGGCACTGGCAAAATGGGGGGGGAACACGGGGGAATGAGGGGGAAATGTGGGCGAATCTGGGGGAAACGGGGACAAAATGGGGCAAAATCGGGCTGGGGGGGGGGGGACAAAGTGGGGGAGATTGGGGCAGAGTGGGACAAAATGGGGGGGACATGGGGGTGAAGGGGGCGGAAATGGGGGGGAATGGGGGGGAATGGGACAAAGTAGGGCAAATGGGACAAAATTGGGGGGGAAATGGGACAAAGTGGGGGACACTGGGGCAGAGTGGGACAAAACCGGGGGACATGGGGGAGAAGGGGAATGCGGTCTCACCCCCCGCCCCCTCCGTTCCCCCACCACACACTCTTTCATGTCGTGACGGGGCCAGTAGTACCGTAGAGCCCCCAAAGAGTGTGTGTTGGGGGGGGTTCCCCTTGGACGGGCCGCACTGCCCAAGGCCTACCCTCCCTCGCTCAGTATTCAACCTCTTAAGAGGCCCCGGCCCTTGGCCATGAGGACCCTGTGCGGGCGCTTCCGGTGCCATCAAAGCCGGTCTAGCCACCCGCCTGCATTCCAAACATGTTCCCCCCACTGCCTTTGGAAATCGCCCAGCGACCGCTCCTTTCTCCCTCACCCCATCGCTCAACCCCCAGCCCCCCCTTGGGCCGCCCCCCCGAAACCTCTGCCCTAACAACATCACGTGGCTCAGCTGTCTCAGCACATGACTCCCGACCAGGGGGTACCGAGTTCGAATCCCGGAGGGGGCATGATTGATACCGGTAACCCGTCCCCGGCACTAGAGTAACCCTCCTGAGCCAAAAAGGGACCAATGACGGCTTGCTGGTGCCTGGAGCAAGGATCCCAAGTCTCCGCATTCCCACACAGTGCCGATTCAGCCCAATTTTCTGCCCGGAGCCTTCGGAGACCAGAAGGATACTGAGGGGAGGGTAGTGAACTGCCGGAAAAAACGGGAAAAGGGGGGTCGGGAAAATGGGACAGTTGTCTCAGAATGTCCCACTTTTCTGCCCCCCCCATTCCCCCCCATTTCCCCATTTTTTTTTATGTTGGAATATCTTCATACATGTTCCATGCTGTATTTGAGACAATTCCTACACTGTTTACCACAGCCACCCCCCAAGAGCTACTGGAAGCGGGGTTTGGCACGCCGCCTGCATTGGATTGCTGTCTGAAGCTGGTGGCGCCTCTGGGAGCGTTTTCGCACAGCGCCAATCATCACAGTGTTCATCCCAGGCACACCCCTGCGAACCACCCCTACAGAGGCGTGCATGATCCATTAAAAACAGCATCGGGGGTGCGGAATTCAGGACCCTGGGACCCGTGGCTACCGGTGGTGGAAAACAGCCGCCTTTTTGCACAGCGCACGGTGCGCCCCCTATTGGCCTCTCGCCACTTACGCATGTCCCTTTCCCTCCGTAGGCAACGGTGCCCATCGGCCTCTCAACCCCCAGTGCCCTCCCTCTCTCTGCCTGGCCTAGCCTCACCTCCTGCCCTCTCCCTTCCCTTCCCGTGGGAGGTTGTGCCAACAGAGCCCCCGGACTGTCCCTGTTTCACTGCCCCGTGCCAGGCCCGCACGGAGCAGGGCACCGGCCCTCGTCTGTATGGAACAGGGGCGCTTGGTGGGCCAGCTCTCCTTTGGCCACAATTTCCAACGCCTGACACCGCCCATGCCCTCCCCCCAGTTTGGTCGTGTGAGATGGACTGCGGCGGGTCGACAGAGAAGGTGGACGGACAGTGGGAGGGACGGACCAATGTGCGAGTCAGAAGGCTCGCGAAAAATTTATTTGGGGGGGTGGGGGGGGTGGGGCGTAGAGCCCCTTTTCCAACCCCCCCTCCCCCCCCGGAGGGGGGCTCTAAGGGCCGGGTCTCTTGTTTCCGTGTGTTTCATGCATCTTCCATGACAAAACCGCTGGCACTGTCACAGTCCCTCCCTGTCACTGTCACTGTCACTGTGTCACTCCAAAATGGGGGGGGGGCTCCTCCTACGGTTGTCAGCCATTCTAATACATCCCTGCCCCCCCCCCCCCCACCCCCCCACCCCATAAGCAAGTTGGAGTCCAGATTTTCAGATATTTGCATCGAGGAAATGAGCTTGTGGCCCTTGCAGCCCCTTTCCGCAACCCCCCCTTCCTGAACTTGGGGGGGCTCCAAGCCCCCCCCCCCCCCCAGCCCCCCCAAAAATAAAATTTCCACCAGCCGAGGGGCTGTGGTGTTGGAGCGAAGGATGTGGGGTGTCGGAGGGGCCGTGCGGTGGCAGGCCGTACCCCTGTCACAGGTGCCCCCGCGCGGTGCACGAGCCGCACACCTGCAGCGGGTCCGCGATGTTGACCACCAGGGCCAAGGCGTTCTCCCACTCCACAATGCCGTCGCTGTAACTGGGCCGCGGTGGGGCGCCGATCTGGTGCCGCCCCTTCTTCCACTTCCGGTGGTGCAGCGCAAACCAAATGGCCTGGATCAGCTCCTCCATCCCTGAGGCCGTCCACGATGTGCCGGGCGGGACACCGAATACGACGTGGGCGGTTGATGCACAGCCCCACTCGAGGACACTTCACTGGTGGCGCTTTTGTTGTGCTGTGCTCGTCTTCATGGACATCATTCAGGTGTGTATTGGGGGGGTGGGGGTGCAGGGCTGTCCTGAAGGGGGGGAACAAGAAAAAAGAAAAGGCTTCATAACGCCAACATGAACGAACGTTCACTGAAACGCTCTCTGCCTCATGGCCATGGGACCTTCTCTACTTCAAAGGCTGGCGATTGGTGGTTGGTGGTTGGTGGGGGTTGGCAGCCGTTGGCGGTTGGCGGTTGGCAGCCATTGGCGGTTGGCGGTTGGCAGCCGTTGGCGGTTGGCGGTTGGCAGCCATTGGCGGTTCGCGGTTGGCAGCTGTTGGCGGTTGGCGGTTGGCAGCTGTTGGCGGTTGGCGGTTGGCAGCGGTTGGCGGTTGGCGGTTGGTGGGGGTTGGCAGCCATTGGCGGTTGGCGGTTGGCGGTTGGCGGTTGGCAGCCATTGGCGGTTGGCGGTTGGCAGCGGTTGGCGGTTGGTAGCGGTTGGCGGTTGGTGGTCCCTGGGGGCCGTCCTAATGGACTGTCCTTAACAACAAAAAGATCTGGGTTCTTCAGGACAGCCCTCAGGCAGGGGGGGGTGGCAGGTGGCAGCAGGGCATCGCAGTATGTTTCCTGTCACGTGCCTGGGGGATGCCCCTGTTCAACAGGGGCTAGAGGTTCCGATCCATAGCAAAGCAGTGAGACGGAGAACACACACACACACACACTCGACGCAAATACGCCCACACACACACACACACAGACACACACACACACACACACACACACACACACACACACACACACACACACACACACACACACACACACACACACACACACACACACACACACACACACACACACACACACACACACACACACACACACACACACACACACACATACACACACACACATACACACACACACAGACACACAGACACACACACACACACACACACACACACACACACACACACACACACACACACACACACACACACACACACACACACACACACACACACACACAAACACACACACACACACACACACACACACACACACACAAACACACACACACACACACACACACACACACACACACACACACACACACACACACACATACACATACACACAGACACACAGACACACACACACACACACACACACACACACACACACACACACACACACACACACACACACACACACACACACACACACACACACACACACACACACACACACACACACACACACACAGACACACACACACACACACACACACACACACACACACACACACACACACACACACAGGCCACAGCGCCAATCACAGGGCCACAGTGTCAATCACAGGGCCACAGCGCCAAAAACAGCGTCACAGCGCCAATCAGAGGGCCACAGTGCCAATCACAGTGCCACAGCGCCAATCACAGGGCCACAACGCCAATCACAGCGCCATAGCACCAACCACAGGGCCACAGTGCCAAACACAGGGTCACAGCGCCAAACACAGGGCCACAGAGCCAATCACAGGGGCACAACGCCAAACACAGCACGACAACGCCAATCACAGGGCCACAGCGCCAATCACAGGGCCACAGCGCCAAACACAGGGCCACAGCGCCAATCACAAGGCCACAGTGCCAAACACAGCGCCACAGCGCCAATCACAGAGCCAACACCCAAATCGGAATCCAAATACCAACCCACAAAGGTCCGCAGACCGCGTGGTAGCCCGGATCAAAACCCGAATCTGAATTCCCAAGCAAAAAGGTCCGCAGACTGCGTGCTTGTCCTGATCAAAACCCTAATCTGAATTCCCAACCAAAAAGGTCCGCAGACCGCGTGCTTGCCCTGATCAAAACCCGAATCTGAATTCCCAACCAAAAAGGTCCGCAGACCGCGTGCTTGCCCTGATCAAAACCCGAATCTGAATTCCACACAGCACCCAACACAGCGCCACAGCGCCAAACACAGCGCCACAGCGCCAATCACAGGGCCGTAGTACCAAACACAGCGCCACAGTGCCAATCACAGAGCCACAACACCAAACACAGCGCCACAGCGCCAATCACAGGGCCACAGCGCCAAACACAGCGTCACAGCGCCAGTCACAGGGCCACAGTGCCAATCACGGGGCCACAGTGTCAATCACAGGGCCACAACGCCAAACACAGCGTCACAGCGCCAGTCACAGGGCCACAGTGCCAATCACAGCGCCACAGTGTCAATCACAGGGCCACAGCGCCAATCACAGGGCCACAGCGCCAATCACAGGGCCACAGCGCCAAACACAGCGTCACAGCGCCAGTCACAGGGCCACAGTGCCAATCACGGGGCCACAGTGTCAATCACAGGGCCACAGCGCCAAACACAGCGTCACAGCGCCAGTCACAGGGCCACAGTGCCAATCACGGGGCCACAGTGTCAATCACAGGGCCACAACGCCAAACACAGCGTCACGGCGCCAATCACAGGGCCACAGTGCCAATCACAGCGCCACAGTGTCAATCACAGGGCCACAGCGCCAATCACAGGGCCACAGCGCCAATCACAGCTCCACAGCGCCAACCACAGGGCCACAGCGATGTATGCAATCACACAGCACAGTGCCTGATATGCCAAACCCAACACCAAACCAATGGAGTCCGAGAGAACCGGAGCAGTGCCGGCTCTCGGAAAAGTCTTCCCTCACCGGCAAAAGCAGCGGGCAAGCCACCCCGCGGCCGCCAAAAGGGGCCAGTACGAGGTACGGGGGCCGGCGGTGGGGGTGCGTAGTCCTCCCGAGCGCGTGGCACATATAGCTGACGCCGTCATACGGGAGGTGACTGCCATTCTCCCTTGGGGAATACCTCCCTAAACATACACTGCTCAGACAATAACAATAACAATAACACACACACACACACACACACACACACACACACACACACACACACACACACACACACACACACACACACACACACACACACACACACACACACACACACACACACACACACACACACACACACACACACACACACACACACACACACACACACACACACACACACACAGAGACAGACAGACACACACACACACACACACACACACACACACACACACACACACACACACACACACACACACACACACACACACACACAGAGACAGACAGACACACACACACACACACACACACACACACACACACACACACACACACACACACACTTGTGCAGGAACCAACAAGAAAACCACTGACCGCGAGCGCAGTGGAGAACGATGTTAGCACCAGGAACACCTCGTCAGGCCAGTGAGCATCAAAACAAGAACAAAGCAGAAAGCATTGTGAATGTCATGATGTCAAGGCTAGGCGCCTTTCTGAAGTGAAGTGATAGAGGAGACAGTCGTGATATCATCCTGGCATAGTGCTGGAGTCATGTACGACAACTACTCTAGGCACCCACTGACCATGGGGAGGGGAAACAATCGCATGTTCGCACTACGCAGCAGTCCTTTCATGCCCACGAGATATCCCTGTCGGTATCTTTTGCATTTGCGCGGAAGAGAGGCGGGGAGAAGGAGTAGGCCTGTATTACCAAACCCATCGGTGTTGACGCCAGAAGCCGGTGGCTAGTAGTGCCTGGCCCCTGGCCTGCAAGAGACAGGAAAAAGGAAAAACAGGCAGGGAGGACCAGAAGAAACATGGAGCCGGGTGTAACCACCCGCTCACACACACACAATGACTGAACTGGGATGGCTGCTCGGAGCGGGGGGGGACAGGGGGGTGGCAGGGGGGACAGAGGGGACAGAGGGGACAGAGGGGTGGGAGGGAGGTGGGCGGCGACAGTCGTCGGAACATTGGTGACCCGGGGGGGATATTGACTGGCGGTGATAATCCAGCGCATGCCAATCTCCGTTCCAGGCGCCCGAGATTCCCGACACGCGCAAATGAGGTGGCAGAGCCCAGCTGCTGTATTGGTCCCCCACCCATATTGCCCGGTGGCGGAGCCATTGGAGACAGAGGTGCAGGATGCAGCAGCGGCGTCTTGGGAGGTGGGGTAGGAGGTGGTACATGAAGTGGACGGTCTGTGAAAAATCGTGTTGGCTTGCGGACAACCCCCTGGCGATCGCTGAGTGCGCTGCTCTGCGTATCAGCATCAGCGGCCATCCGGACAGGACCGCCACCTGGAGCCAAGCCGCCACCGACAATAACTCCCCCGCCCACGTCACGCACCATCGTTTGCTATTACTGAGGACGCCGGTTAAAAGGCACGGGAGGTAAGAGGGGTGGGCCAGGGCAGGGGATAGAAGAGGGGGGCCGAGTTTCAGGAACCAGGATGAATCTAGGGCGCTAGGGTGGGTGTAACAGGACCCCTGTCCATCGAGGCCACGGACAAGGCAATAACCGAGGGCCTGGGTGGAGTGGTGGTGGCACCGAAAAAGACAAGCATCTGAGTGTTCCGTGGCACAGACACAGAGAACACGCAATCCCCAGCATTGGCGTAAAATATTGCAGATTGTCTGAATCAGTTGCACCTGGGGGGAGCCAGGGTAACTGGAGGCTACGAGGATGTTGTCTCTGAATTGCTGCATCGAGACTCGCCCGTGGCTGTTCTCCCAGTACGGAAAACCCGAGTCGGTGACGCGGAGAGTCCCCAGGCGGCGAAAAAGGCCCTTGTGGATGTAAACGGACCATAGGCTGTGGAGGTCTGCAGCCTGTGCCGAAAAAGAACCCCCCATCGGTATACAGCCATGCCTGCACCAGAGATTTCCTGCGCTGAGAATGAAGTTGTTGTATTTCATCTCCCACGTCACAGTGTCCTCTAAGGAGCCCTGGGTAATATACCAAAACTTGGCTGAATTCCCCCTCCCCGCTCTGTCAAGTTTTTTACTCTCTTTATGTACCGACCACACAACCTCCGACATGCGCCAGCGCTTCTTTTTTACGAGCCACTCGCAGGCAGAGGTGAGATGTGAGATGACGTCTTCGGGTTTGATGTTGTTGAATTGGTCTTTGCAGTCCACTTCACTAATATACCGGCAACCCAGGGAATCAAGATCATGGAACCATGATGAAACATCGTTGATGCTGTGGGCCAGGAAGGGGCAGGGAAGTTCATCACTTAAACACCGCAGGAAAGTGGTCTTGGCTCTAGCGGCAACCTTGAGATTTCGTTTGGGGAGGAAGGGGTGGGGCAGGGCGGTGATTCCGCGCCAGAGCCAGGTACCTTTGGTGAGGCTTTTGGCTTTCCCTATAAGGTACAGTATGGCCAATTGGCCCGCCTCGTTCATTTCCCAGCCGCGGCGCATGATGTCGCTGCGAATGGCGGACACAGTCGAGGAAGGGTCTCCGGGGGCAGGTGTGTAGCCTTCATCGGCAAGAAACTTCTGTAAGACCCCCCACACCCAGTGGCGGCAGAATCCCCACATGACCCCAACCCCCTTGTCCACAATTCGGACATAGAAATGTTTTGTGACTTGGTCTGCGAGTTGCACAACTGACCGGAGGCGAGCTCCGGACTCGGGCCAAAGAGCAGGAGGCAAGTATGTGAGGGGAGGAGGGAGGGTAGCACCAATCTGATGAGCCATAGTGGTTAAGTCCTGAAGGAGTTGTTGGCGGACTTTGTGACCGTTGAGGGGGAGGGGGTCATTGGGGCGAGCTGTGGAGCCGTCGTGGTAGGGGATGGCGATGGGGCAAAGGGCAACATGACCATCGATGATTATGCGCGTGCCTGGTATGTTAGATGCCTGGTGGCAGGAGCAAGGCGGCTGAGCCTGCAGCTTATCGTATTGTCGCGCCTTTCTCTCAAAAACTCGGACCGTTTGCGGCGTGCTTCTGGTGATGCGGATTGCTTTGTTTAACGCTTGTTTTTCCCACGCTGCACCGACAACGGACCCTACTAGCTTCCTACAGACACGGTGGATGGCTGCTTTCTGGTTGGGAGTCAGGTTGGGAACCACGACCGTACCAACTACGTACAAGGGAACACTGAGTTTGGAGGCCAAATCCCGCAGATCGTGTTGAAGCCATTTTAACTTGGCAAAATCCCTGATTCGTTTGGCGTCTCTAATACCCTGCAGGATTGCTAATACCCTCTGGTTGAGCCAACCTCTCGACCTCTGTGGGCTGTCTGGGGAGCAGATCCCCGGTGGTACGTCGTTACAAGCCCATTTCTTAAACACGAACCACCAGTGCCTCTCCCTCACACTGGCGTACCAGGGGTCAAGAACGTACTGCAAGGGGAGAATCCCCCACCCTCCCATATCTACTTGGAGCATGAGACGATGGAGGGTAGCGCAGTCTTGGTGGCTCGTCGCATCTGTCATATGTTTTCTCAATCGAGAAACTAGGGCGGACGTGGTAACCCCTATGTAAATTAGGTGCAGAGCCAGGTGAAAAACGCAGTAGATAATGGACCCGGGGGGGTGACAGCAACATACCATGTGTGGACGTGACTGAGGCGTCGAGCCATACGGAGGGCGGGGTGAGAGGCAAATGGGAGGTGGGCCATGCGCTGCTGAAGCAAAGAGGCCCAGGCACCCAGGTTTTTTTGATCCAGGGCCACCCCGGTTTGAGTGGCCAGGGCTCGTAGGACGAGGTGGGATTGGGGGTGGGACTCGGGGGACAGTTGGCTGGTACCCTCGTGTTGGAGGAGGACGTGTAACCGCAATATTTGTGTGTGTTCACATGCATGGAGGGCGGAGGGAGAACACATGAGGTGGATTGGGTCCCGGCGGTTATACCAGCCTATAGTGTTGAGGTCAGGATACACGGAACGGACGTGCAGGACCTCGGATGCCGGGGCCCAGATCCATACATGGGGCAAGGACGGGTGTAATTCTGGTTGGTGGAGGAGACTGGAGGCACCATCTGTCCATTGCACGCAAGCGTGGGGGGAGGAGTTAATGAGGCACCGGGATCTATCACACAGGGATATGTGGCAGGCCGTTAGCCAGCAACATGGATGACACCAAGCTGTGGTAGCGGAGAGGGTGTGGGCAACGCGCCGAAACAACCATCCAGGGACTGCGGTAGGATCGTGAGAATCTGAGACTGATGGTGGGCCGCAGGCCACGTGGGGGATTGTATCCGAATTACCCCACCTCCCCCCCATGTTATCCGATTGGCGGCGGTCGGTGAGTCGGGCCTCATCTAACTGGGACGAGAGATGAGAAAAACACGAGATGCGACGGATGGTATTGGTATGGGAGTCGCTGGTGTGGGTGATGTCTAAAGGGAAATAAGCATGTTGGTGGATGGAGTCGATGAATGCCGCTGTTTGGGTCAGGACATGTTTTGCTAGTCCTATCTTCTGCTGGATGAATTGGATGGACAGCATTGTGGACAGGACATGGTCGGCAAATGTGTGGGAGTCGGCGGGTGGGGGGGGCGGATGCGAATCAGCTTGCTGGACATTTGGTGAATCAGGAGAAGGGGGCGGGGGGGTAGATGATGGGGAGGGGGACATCTCGGGGCTCCGCTAGGCGGCAGCATTGACAAACACGCGCACTGGCGTGCGGCAACCCTCCAGTACGGAAGATAACCCTTTCCTCTTTTCGGCATTCATGGGAGACCGCACAAGGGCATCAATAGTGGTTCTCATCTCTGGTGTGCTGTGTTTTGAGGCCCATTGTTGGAGGCGGGCATCCATATGGGGAGACCACTCGTTGAACAAGAGGTCCAGAGCCTCAGGGACCCATTGACTCGTAGCATCAGGGGACATGTGTAGCCATTGATGCTGGGGGGGGGGGGGGCGGCAAAAGCATCCGCACCAGGGGTGGAGGGGGGCTTTGACCTTGGGGCAGGGGAGGGAAGGAGGGAGGAGGAGGATGAACTGGGGGAGGCGACTGCTCCTTTAGCCGTAGACCCCGATGGCGTGTGAGCCCGCTTGGCTGTGCGGGCCTTTGCTCTTTCCGCCGGGCTCCCGTGATCACCGTCTTCCAACACTGTTGCCCCCCTGGCAACACCGGTAACTCGTGCAGGAGCCATAGCGGAATCAGACTCCGACGAGAAACCCGCAGCGGACATGGCGACCACATAATCCTCAAAGGTCGCAAGGGGAGCGGCCTCAGACGCTACTTTTTCCACGGGATCGAAACGAGACGAGACAAAAGACTCGAACGCCGACCGAGGAAGAGCCTGAACAGCACGTTGCTCTGTCTCTGCAAACCGAGACTGTACGAAACTATCAAATCGAGACGGGGATACTGCTTGAGAGATGGACGAGGTGGCTTCCGCTCGCCACGTTTCCAAATCGTGAAGGCGATGCTCGTGCAAAGACTGCTGTTTAAGAAGATCTGACATTTGAGATTGAAGACCATCTACTTTTTGAGATAGGCCACCGAGATCGCCAATACTCTTTTCCAGGGCATCAAATCGGGATGTCAAAGCTGAAAGCCCAGATCGGTTTTCCTCCGCCTGTATCGGTGCTCGCCTCATGCATTCGCGCAAATTGTGGCCTCGAATCGCACACCACTCACAGATGTCAGCAAGATCTTCTTTATCTTGGCCAGCAGGGAAGATGATGGGGGGGCTGATAGAGGAGCAATCACATGTCGGGTGTTGGTCTTTTGTACCGCAGCGCAAGCACCATGACCGATTAGCTCGACGGGGACCAGTAGAGAAATATGTTGTTTGTGGCTTCTTAGCTGTATGCTTCTCGGCGACGTATTTATCACAGCCCTTCTTCCAGTGGTGTTTGCTACCACATAGTGTGCATTCCCGATTCTTGAGGCGTTCAGCCGCAACCGGACACTCATCGCCCCAATGAAGGGCGTCCGCACCAGGGATGAGTTCGCATGTCCAACAGGGTGCTGGAGGTGGGCCACGTGCACCGCGACAGGAAGCATTGCCCGAAGGGGCCTCAGGACACTGGGGAGCCCTGTGACCCGACTTGTGACAGCGGCCGCAGATGACGATATCGTACATGATAGTGTAGTGGACAGGAGGGCAAGGGATACAACTGGACGAAGGACTGCCAAGCGACGCAATGCGCGAACGAAACGATAACTGCCGAGCGGTCACCGAGCGTGCCAACGACAGACCACACACTTGTGCAGGAACCAACAAGAAAACCACTGACCGCGAGCGCAGTGGAGAACGATGTTAGCACCAGGAACACCTCGTCAGGCCAGTGAGCATCAAAACAAGAACAAAGCAGACAGCATTGTGAATGTCATGATGTCAAGGCTAGGCGCCTTTCTGAAGTGAAGTGATAGAGGAGACAGTCGTGATATCATCCTGGCATAGTGCTGGAGTCATGTACGACAACTACTCTAGGCACCCACTGACCATGGGGAGGGGAAACAATCGCATGTTCGCACTACGCAGCAGTCCTTTCATGCCCACGAGATATCCCTGTCGGTATCTTTTGCATTTGCGCGGAAGAGAGGCGGGGAGAAGGAGTAGGCCTGTATTACCAAACCCATCGGTGTTGACGCCAGAAGCCGGTGGCTGGTAGTGCCTGGCCCCTGGCCTGCAAGAGACAGGAAAAAGGAAAAACAGGCAGGGAGGACCAGAAGAAACATGGAGCCGGGTGTAACCACCCGCTCACACACACACACACACAGACACACACACACAGACACACACACACACGCACGCACGCACGCACGCACGCACGCACGCACGGCACGCACGGCACGCACGGCACGCACCGCACGCACGCACGCACGCACGCACGCACGCACGCACGCACACGCGCACACACACACACTTCGTGAGGGAAAACCAGTGGGGACCAAACGCGGGGCACAACGTCAGTGAAGACGAAAGCAGGCGAAGGCAGAGCACTGGTCACCGAGACAATTTCATCAGGCCATTAACAAAAAGGTAGGCAAGGTCCTTTCTGAGACAGGAGTGACGGTGTACAGGAGTTTGTTCTCACAGTGCAAGTTGCGCTGATCACTACAGACCCTGCCCACTGCCCGGCCCTGTCTAGCCAATGATTGTATGATCTGTTGAAAACCGCAGCGCTACTTACATGCCTTACTTACACACACACACACACACACACACACACACACACACACACACACACACACACACACACACACACACACACACACACACACACACACACACACACACACACACACACACACACACACACACACACACACACACACACACACACACACACACACACACACACACACACACACACACACACACACACACACACACACACACACACACACACACATACACACACACACACACACACACACACACACACACACACACACAATGCAAATACGCCCAGACACACACACACACACACACACACACACTCGACGCGAATACGCCCAGACACACACACACACACACACGGCGTGAGGTGACCAAAGAACCAAGCACAAACCCACTGTGGATCGACAGGCAGGCAGGGCAGGGCACTGGTCGTCAACAACTCGTCAGGCCAATCAAAACAAAGCAGTCATGGTTGTTTGAAGGCTAGGCGCCTTTCTGAGGTGACAGGGAACACAGGAGTGCAGTGTGCATCAACGGTAGTATCATTTCAGAGCCAACTGAACTGCGCGCACTGTCACACACGTGACAACGCTTGGTAAAACACACCGGCCCCTGTCTGCAATGGGGCGGGACAAGCGAACTTCTCATCGGGTTAAGAACGTGGAGAGGGAACAAGAACACGGCAAACTCCCTTGTGTCCGGCCACTACCCTGCTGTTGTTCAGCCATGACTTCCGGTTTCGGAAGTTAAGCCTCATTTGAGCGCTCCGGCACTAAGCTGGGAGACCACCTGAGGATGTACGTCTGAGTCGCAACGTGGTATCTCAGCAGATCTGCAACCCACCTCTATTTCCTGTTGTTTTCAGCCATTGTCGGCTGCAATGGGAACCAGACCGCTTGCAATATGCGTCATATGTAGGCACCCCCCCCCACGCACCCCATGTCCAGGGGGGGCCACTGCCCCCCCCCTCCCCTCCAAAAAAAAACGCATCAGTTTCGTAGGGTAGTGTCTCTGTGTTGCCCCCCACCAGAGTTGAAAACCCGACTTCCCCCAGGGGGTCACACCCGCACACACACAATTGCAAGGCACAACTCCGAATGCCAGAATCCTCGTCAGTTGGATCGTCAAACAAGACAGGGCATGCCCAATGCCAATAGGCGCCTTTCTGCAGAACAAAGGACAGGGCCGGCACATCCTGTTTCCTTGGTCACCAAGTCGGTCCAGCCACACACACACACACACACACACACACGTTGGGAACGGCGAAACAAGAACAAAGCGAGAAAAGCGGTTGGAGAAACTCCTCAGGGACTGCAGAGCATTCCTAGGGGGCGTTTTCGCACAGCGCGGGCACAGCGCCAATTATTACGGTGATTATCCAGGTAACAACCCTGAAAACCACCCCCTCTGCGGAATCATGGACAATCAATTCAAAACTCAAAAATTCAAACATCTGATGCTTGCCATGGGTCCCAGGGACCTACATTCTGCCCCCTATAGCCCCGTCCACTGCAGCAGCCATTCAATGACGTCCTTTCAATCTTCTGAACTTACCGAACTCCCGGTGGTGGAGAACAGCCAACTGTTCGCACAGCGCGCACACAGCGCGCGCACAGCGCACGGTACGCCCCCCTAGACGTCCTTCGGTCAGCCAAAGAGGGCACAGGGTACGTGTAACGTGCACCACCACTCTCCACCCGACCACAATAGATCCATGGAGGAGCTCGTGTCGTGTCCACCACATGCCATGCAGTTCGAACCGCACACACACAGGTCTGGGTTTGAAATGTAAGGGTCAGGCAAATGAGCAAGGCGGCACAGCAGCCCCCAATCGCAGCACCAGACTGGGGTATATCGTTCCGGCTTGCATTCAGCCAGTGAAAAATTTTTGGCAGGCGCGTTCCCGTACACACACACACACACACACACTTGTGCAGGAACCAAACGATAAGACCACTGTTGCTTAGCACGAGCACTGCCGATCGGATGGCACACACACACACACACACACACACACACACACACACACACACACACACACACACACACACACACACACACACACACACACACACACACACACACACACACACACACACACACACACACACACACACACCCACACCCACAGACACAGCAATAACCACAGCCATACCCGCACCCGCATGACGCACGCATACACACAAACACACACACACACACACGTTGAGAACCACGAGACAAGAACAAAGCAAGAAAAGCGGTTGAAAGAAAACTCCTCAGGAACAGCAGAGCTGTCCTAGACGTCTTTCGGTCTGTTGGTAGAGAATGAGCAATGAGCAAATGCAGTTCTGGACAGTGCGTTGTCTCCTCAAGTTCTCCCGCGTTCAGCTCTGCACCGCGCAACAGACCACAAAAACCGCCTGCGGACACAAACACACACACACACACACACACACACACACACTTGTAGCACACAATACAGTACAATACAAAAAGTGGGTGCACGTGGAATATTTGCCAGATCGCAGATGCCACACACGCGCGCGCGTGCGTGTGCGCAGGTCTGGGCATGTGGGAGCATGACACCCCGCAGCCCCAGAGCCCTAACACAACCTTCTTCGCCATTCCAGTCCGTGCCCATCTCCGCGCCGATGTGGTCCTCCATGAGGCTCATGTCCAAGCAGACCTCCGCCGTGACTTGGGTGGGGGCCTCCGGCCTCCGGTTCCGCTGCGCCTTCTTGCGCAGCCCCTTGCCGCCCTTCTTGAACTTGACGAACGTCTCGACCTTGTCGAAGCGGTCCAGCAGCTCCTCATCCTGCGCCATGTCCGACACGGACCAGGACGTCGACTTGGACCGTTTGCGGTACTTCCGGTACTGCGGTCTGCACACTTCTGCGTCGTCCTGGCGGGAGGGCGAGCGTGGGGGTGTAGGCCCATGCACAAGCGCGTATTAGAGGAGAGGAAAGGGGGGGGGGGGTCTGGAACCCAAAAGTTTGTGGTCCAAAATCAATACTCCCTTTTGTGAATTTTATTTTTTCCCGCTGTCAAACCTGAGAATTGGCCTGCGCAGGGGGGGGGGGGGGTTGGCACAAGGCCTCGGTATCTGATTGTTTGCCTTTGGCGCCGCCCATCAGCCTCTCGCCACTGCTCATTCTGACCCTCCGTGGGCCTGAACGTGTTTTGGTTGTGTCAACGGAGCCCCCGGATGACTTGTCCTGTTTGACTACTCCGGGGGTCGGCCGTCCCGGAGATGAGGCTGTTGCCCGTGCCGTTGACCAGGTGCATCCAGATGCACCCTCCGAGTCCATGCGGGGGTTTGCCGGCTCCAGCACTGACTTGAGCGCGCTCGGGTGTGCATCTGCAGGATAATTTTCCTGACACGGGCTGATGACAACCGCAAGGGGGGGTTTGGCACAAGGCCTCGCAGGGGGGGGGGGTGGGGTGACCTAATTAAAAAACAGAAAAGGGCACACGGGGGGGGGGGGCGCACGCACGTCAAAGAGCGCTCCACACATGCACGTCCTGGTGTGCAGAGGCAGCAATGTCCGGCAGTTCCACTGAGATCATCACTTTGATACACGTGCGCTACCATACAATTGCTCGTTCCTATATTGGCCTGTGGTTTGGGGGGGCTACCCCCCTCCTCTTATGGTTGTCCGCCGTTCTAATACATCCCTGCCCACACATCCACAGACGCGCGCATGCAAACACCACGAATGCCGCAGAAGCCACCTGCGACCCCCCTACCCCCGTCCGGGACTCCCGCTGAGAAGCAAGCCCACGACTCGTTTTTCATCCCCCGCCCCAGTGGGAGGGTCAGTGCCCCAGCCCCTTCTGAAAGCCCCAGATGTCCCCAAAATTTGCACCGCGCCTGCACCGCGGCAAGAGCGCCCTCCAGAGGCTGGGGCAAGTCCGAGGCATCTGGCACACCTCGCCGTAGTAGGACGCCATGGCACAGTACCCTTGTCCGCCGTCGGTGGCACGTTCTAGAGCCTGCCTTCCACGCTGTCGGCCAGCAAAGCATGCAACAAGCGCCGCCGCTGCCGCTGCCATCCCCATAGAGCCTGCCGCGGCGGCGGAGGCGGAGCCAAGCTGCGGAAGGGGAATGCGGCGGGGGGAGGGCGGGTGCAGTGTACCATCCTCGGACGGTATGAAGGCAGACCCATGGGAACACACATGTTGTAGCATATCGCGCAGACAAAGTGCACCAATATTGTTGAGCCTTTGTTGGTGTGTTTGCAACAAGGCACCTTGGCTGGCGGTCACGAACCACTCCATGCGCCTGGCTCAGCGCAAACGTTGGAGGGAGGGTAGGCATTGGATTGGCGTGCCCTTGCCGACAGGGGACACTAGCGCACTGATACACCGCTTCCTGCCCCGCCACTGTCCCCTGGCCCCTGGCATGGAGTGGCCTTCACCTGCGTGTCACCCAATAATGTCCAGATCATGCTCAAACCGCGAGGCTCAACCGACCTACTGACCTACTTCATCGGGGAAACCACCAGGCCAGTGTTCGTACGCCTCGCCGGCAGGCAGTGGGGCGAGCACACTGATACACACAGCTCCCTCATCCTTCTCCCCGCACACTGATTCACAGCTTCGGGATGAGGTAAGAAACTCATCAAAGGCAAACAAACCAAAACCATGGCCTCCTGCCAAACCCCCCCCCCCCCCCCCGCAGTACAGCATCAACCAGCGACTAAGCAATTCCCTGGTCCCTACCCAAGTGAGTCAGCATCTGTTTGTCTTACAACAACTCAAAGAAGTGCTCAACAGAGTTCGACTTCCTGGAACGGATAGACTGGCCATGTCGCAGGGCTTAAAACGTAGTGCAATATGGAGTGGACCCCGCCACATCAGGGCCGGTCTGCAGAGCCCGATCGAAACCTGCAAGGATTCGGACTTCTCGCCCCTGCTGCGCAACATGTGCAACCAGTCAGTGCGCAGACACACCACATCCAACACACCTCCACCGGTGTGTGTGTGTGTGTGTGTGATCTGTACTTTTAGAGGTAGATCCTTGTGCAGCGTTGGGCGGGACGCCCCATTTGGCTCAGGTCTGCTGAGGCCTCTGTGGAACGTTGGACCCCCCCTTTCTGCGGAATCAGAACCTCTGTGGTTGGCTGGTTAGGTATCCAGAGTGTTTGCTCTCCCTCGCCTCGTCAGAAAAAGCGGGCGGGCGACGTCCTCGGCTGCAGTCTCCTCCAGCCCCTGTGGGACAGGCACTGGGGGGGACCGGGGCGGTGGTGTTCTAGGCCTCCTGCGCTTGGGGGCTGGAGGGGTGACTGGTTGGTGTGGGGACCTCAGCAGACCTGGTGGGTGCCGTGTGGGCCTTTGCAGGCATGGTTTTTTGTGGGGCGGGAGCGATTGTGCGGAAAGAGCACGCTTCCGGTGCGCTGGCACTGGGGTGCACACTTTGTGGTGTCCCCTTTGGCAGCAGTGGCGCACCCCTCTCTGTTTGAGGGTACATCTCGGGCATGGAGGCAAGTTATGCAACGGGCATAGTTGCAGTTGGGGTCTCCGTGTGTGTGTGTGTGTGTGTATGGTGTGTGTGTGTGTGTGTGCGTGTGTGTGTGTGTGTGTGTGTGTGTGTGTGTGCGTGCGTGTGTGTGTGTGTGTGTGTGCGTGCGTGGGTGCGTGCGTGCGTGTGTGTGTGCGTGCGTGCGTGCGTGCGTGCGTGCGTGGGTGCGTGCGTGCGTGCGTGTGTGTGTGCGTGCGTGTGTGTGTGTGTGCGTGCGTGTGTGCATGTGTGCATGCGTGCGTGCGTGCGTGCGTGCGTGCGTGCGTGCGTGCGTGCGTGGGTGCGTGGGTGCGTGCGTGGGTGCGTGGGTGCGTGGGTGCGTGCGTGCGTGCGTGCGTGCGTGTGTGTGTGTGTGTGTGTGTGTGTGTGTGTGTGACTCCCAAATCTTTCAAATCATGCTCAAACTACGAGGTTCAACAACTAAGGCCTACCACTATGAGACTATGAGAGTTCTGGTGCCCCGTCGGTGGGCTTCTGGGCACCGGGTTCCGTACACTGGCAAACATGCAAGATGAGGGGGTGGAAAACATGCATTGAGTACAGCGCCCGTTGCCCCTTCCTGCGCCCTGCATCCCCACATGCCCGTGCGCTGACCCCAGAGACAGCGTGTGCGCGCGGAGACACAGATGTTGCTGCACCAAACGTTCTCAACAATGCATACCATTGAGAACCTCTGAGTATTGTCATCTGGCACCCGCTCATGGTACCCACTTTCTGGTACTCTGACTGGATCCAATGCCCCCATTGGTGCCATTGCATCTGCCCGCCTCATCTTCCTTGGGTCGGGCCCCCACGTCTCCTGAACCAAATCAGTGCCGGGCTTGGCCATGCCGTGTGGCTGTGGTCGCAGAGCACCCGCCCTGACCGTGCCCAAGGCATGTGCGGCAGATGCCCGGGCCATGGCCCGGGCTGGAGCTCCAGGGCGAAGGCACAACACCGTCATGGCCACCAACATTCCCAGCAGGCAGCCCGCAGGGAGCAGGGCTGCGTTGGGCCGCATGGTGCGTGGGATGGCCTAGGGCATCACCGGTTCAAAACACCTGCAACCGCAACACGTGGCATGTGAGCCCCACACACCACCCCTCCCTCCCGCCACCGTATCCCTCCTCCCTCTTGCGCATGCTTGGCCAGGTTCAGGGCACACCCCGGTCACAGGGATATCTTCCGCTTTCCACCTGCTTCTTGTTCTGCTCAGACCCCCCTTTCAACAGAAGGGGTATTTATTCGGGAAGAGATGCACAACAGATACTCTCCACCAACTGTAGGACTGTGGCTCACTACAATCCCGCCAGAGTTGATGTTTGTTACCCTCCGCAAAACCCTACTCGGTTGTCATCTTCCATTTTGCATGCAACCCACCCCCAGAGGGACACTTGCCTAAGAACCCCTCACCCCAGGGGTGATGATTGCCCGGCGCGTGCCTGGCGCGCTACTTTTGTATTAACTATCCCGACTGCAACCTCGAATTTGCCACCTAGAGTAGCTCCCCAAGTCGACCAGAGTGGACCACAAACCTTCCCTGAAAAGCACGTTGCATAAGGTGAAATGCAGAATTTCAACATCAATGTGCATTACTCATGTATTGGCTAAGAAACAATTTGTTCCTCGTGAGTGCGGGCATCAATACATTCATCACAATAGTGCTCCTGTCACTCACCACAAGCTGTGATGGTGGAGCGCTTCCGACAACACAAGGCACACACATCTGCCTCATCCTCTCCTTCACCTTGCATGGCAGCCGGGTTGCTTTTATCAGTCCAAACATGAGGCGGGACATGGTCCCATGGTCCATAACGAGGGTGACGGACCCGCCTCCCAACGCAAAATTGCGTGAAATGCAACAAAAGACGCACTGACGGTGCAAGTCATCAGAGGCACCACGCCAGATGTTCCTAGCGGCACTTGGGCTTCACGTTACCATGGCCTTGGTGCTTCGATCCTTTGCCTCCCTCACTTCCCTCTTCTTGTTTACTTGAGGGGATATGACAAATCCGCCTATTGTAGACCCACAATGCGGGTTTCAGATGTTGCCCTTTCCAGTGATGCAATTCGTTTCTATTGGGATGCGCGAAATCAGGGATTTCGACACACCAAAATAGTAGGGGGATGTTTGCCCGGCGTGCGCCCGGCGCGCTACCTTTGTATTAAGTATCCTAGTATCCTATCTCTAGCTCCAAGTTTATCCTAACCTGTTGAAGTCCCCCAAGTAGACCATACTAGACCGCAAACCCTCCGTGCAAAGCACGTTGCATAAGCCGAAATATGAGAATTCAACAACACAAAATGTCACTCCCACCACTTCCAACCACCACCCTTGCCATCATCATAAACTAGGTTCAAAGGACGGGCCAGATTCTTAGACACGGCGAGAAGGTACTCCAGATTGTTTGGTGGGGAGGGGTGGGCAAAAACAGGCACGGGTGCAATGTGCAAGTGCAATATTGAGACGTCATTCACATGACTCGCAGCCCATCTCAGAAGCGTTTTTGCTCCCTATGCAACTTGTGGCCCACTTGCAACGCGTGGGTGGAGTGGAGTGTCTTGCACACTTGTATGCATCCCTACCCCCATCCAAGACTGGCAAGAAGGCCTAGTGGTGTTGTTAGGGTACATGTGGTCTCAGCGGAAGGATGGAGATAACTGTACTTTCGAAATTGGTAGGTGCACGGACTCGGTACAAAATCGCAACAAGTTTCTTCGCCGTCTTGTGGCAAAGGCCCAGTCATTCATCCGAGAGAGTGAGACACATGCCAAGCTCAAGAAACACTTTTGGTTGTGTTCACCCCCCCCCCCCCGCTACCAAGGCCTTGTGCCAACCCCCCCCCCCCCCCCCCGCGCATAATGGCCTGAGATAGCACACGACACAGAGAAAATTGTTGCACCCCTGGACGGGGCCTCGTAGAACGACGGGGCCATCCGCACGAAGCCGAACTCCACGCAGCTGTCGGACCACTTCACGCTGGGCTCCTTGTGGTAGATGGCGTAGCGCGCGCGCGACGTGAACCACCGCATCAGGGCGTCCACCGCGCGGTAGTAGCTCGGGTTGGGCACGTGCACCTCGAGCTGGACCTGCTCGAACGGCAGCGCGGCCGCCCCCTTTTGGGCGTAGGGCTGGAACGCGGAGAACTCGTCCCCCTCGATGTCCATCTTCAGGGCCGTGACGGACCGCCCCTCGTGCCCAAGTGCCCGCATGATCGTGGGGAGCGTGTAGCTGTGGCCGCCTTCGGGGGGGAGGGGGCCGCCCGCGCCCCCGACCCCCCACCGGTGGTAGCGCACGAAGGCGGGGACGGCGGGGGAGGCCACGGTGTTGTCGAACACGTGCAGCTCGCACTTGGGGTTGGGCCGGTGCACGTGCGCCTCGAACGAGAACTCGTTGTTGGAGCCCGCGGAGTACACGAGGCAGCGGTCAGACGTCAGCAGCTGCACCGGGTTGCACACCCACTTGCCCCCCTGGGGGGCGTTGTCGCACGGTGCGCGCACGGTGCGCGCACGGTGCGTGCACGGTGCGCGCACGGTTCAATGTTTTTGGGATGGTTGCCCAACTTGTACCCCGTTGAATGGCCCCCATAGAAACACACCCAGGGTCCTGATTTCTGCACCTTGCAGTCCATACTGGCATACCAGGATTCTTCAATTTTTAGTCTGATGCTTGTCACAGGTTCCAGGGTCCTATTTTCTGCACCCTGCAGCCCCTATTGGCGTACCGGGGATTTTTTTTTTGAATCTGATGCTTGTCACAGGTTCCAGGCTCCCAATTTCTGCACCTTGCACGCACCTCCGTTACAAACCATGCACAGGCGACAACACAAGCGACAACACTGGTTGGGTTACGGGAATTTCAATTTCATCCGCCACAGCATTCTGGCTCATGATCATCAATTCTAGGGGCTTTAGTTGCCACTTCAGGTAATTGGGGCTCCAGCAAAGCGTCCATCGGCGCCTCATGGTGCACAGGTTGGGGGGAATCGGGGCTCTCGGCAGTCACAATTGCAAACTCCAACCGCTCCTCGGGTGCATGCTCGTACAAGACCTCTTCACCACCCAATTCGTACCGAATAGAGACGCGACGCCCACCTCTTGGAGAAGGGTCAACGACAGTGGCCGACACCCTATCCCCGTTGGAGCGGTGGTAGTACACAGGCAGTCCGGCGACAAGCCAGGGCAGCTCAGATTCAGGCATTGTGGATCTGGTGGACATAGAATACGCAAAAGGACGCACGGTGCGCGCACGGTGCGTGCACGGTGCGCGCACGGTTCAGGCAACACCCCCCTGGAACAGGGCGTGGCGTGGCGGAGGCGGGGCCAGACGACGGGGGGGGGGGGGGGGCTCCTGAGCGGCATCGCCGGTTGTGGGCATCGCGGTGAGTCGCGTGTGCGCTCGCCCCCCAAAGGAGAGCGACACTACAGTCCCAAAAATTGACGGCACCAACACCCGCGGTTGCTCTGACGCAGGGTGGTCCTTAACGGAAAAAAAAAACTGTTCCGGAACATGGTTTTTTCAAAAACGACCGCGTGTAGCTCATATGTTGAACCATGGTTGGTGGCAATTGGCGGTTGGCGGCTAGTGGAGATTGCCGGTTGGCGGTTGGCAGTTGGTGGTTGGGAGCGGTTGGCGGCAGTTGGCAGTTGGTGATGGGTGGTTGGTGGCGGTTGGCAGCGGTTGACGGTTGGTCGCAGTTGGCGGTTGGTGGCGGTTGGCGGTTGGTGGCGGTTAGCGGTTGGCGGTTGGTGGTTGGTGGCAGTTGGCGGTTAGCGGTTGGTGGTCCCTTGGGGCGGTCCTTAAGGGCGGTCCTTAACAAAAAAAATCTGGTCCCTTAAGGACCGCCCTGCTCTGCCGAGGGGAAGGGGGTATTTGTAAAGGGCAAAGTACCCCCCCCCCCCTTGTATAAGCTACCGCAGGGGGGGGGGGGGGATTCCGTGCGGGGGAAAATATGAATCTACAAATTCTGGCGCGACAAAATCTGTGCCACTGATTAAGAATGAGCGAACAAATTATGTACGGTTGCCAATACTCACTCACAAGAAACAGTGGGCGCTTGCAATGCCTAACGTACACCTGCACAAATCCTTGAAAACACGGAACAAATTGCGTACAGAATTTGATTTGCAGAAATTCCAGCTTGCGTATGCCCCCCCCCCCCCGGTACGCAAAAGTACGGAATTGATACGGTCCCTACGCCTACTGTAGCTTGGCCAAGGCAGTGGACGCCCCGGTTCAAAAAGAGACAATTGCATGGTGAGCTGGTGCAAGTCCATGACTCCGTGTAACTGGCAAATGCATCAACAAACCCATGTCTCATGTGGCTGCACTACATTTGGTACCGTATCAATTTAGGCACCAAATTAATACGCTCCCTGCGCCCGCTGTTGCTCTGACAAGGGCGTGGCATACACAAGGGGGGCTTCAATTGGTCGGTAGGCTGAGCTGGATGTCCCCGCCATAGACACTTCCAGCCATTGTTCTTCAGCAAGTTCACAGCAGTGCGTCCGGGTTTTTGCTAGGCGACTGTCCCGGTGCTTCCGCCAGTGTTCGCTTGTCCCTACCTTCCATATGTACACTGTCGTACCCAAGTTTGCGGGGCTTTGACTCTACAGGGTCAGTGGCGTGCATGGTGGTCAGGGTCAGTCCCTGGGATACCTGCTTGACGCTGGCCCCATTCGGCCGGTACTCCTGGGATCTTGGTTCGGGCTCACTGTGCCCTGGTGGTGCTGGTTAGCGCACATTCAACACACAGCCATTCAGGGGGGGGGGGGGGGGTTGCTTGGGTGGGTTTGTTGCGCTGATGGTGCCCATGTGGGGCACTGGGTTTATGGAGTGGTGCAGTGAGAACACATGGTGCTGCAGGACAGTGTGGAGGCGTCGTCAGACATGCGTGACGCTGGCGATGTGTGCCTTGATGAGGTGTGGGAGGACGGCATGCTTTCGGTGTCTGCCTGGCTTGGTCCCTGCTCCCAGTCCATTTCAACCAGCTGCAGTTCTGCCAACAGATTTGCTGCTACACGTGGCGACATGGGTGATGGTGGTTGGGGGGTGTGAAATGTAGTTCTGCGTTCCAGCGCCTCCCACGGTGTGTGCATGCAGTGCACTGTGCTCGGTGTGGCCAATGAGGTGTGAGGGAGGCGGGTTCGGAGGTTGGAGAGTGGCGTGTAGGCGACGGTGTGTGGTGTGAATCTCTTCGGGTATTTGGGGTTCCTGGCCGGGGTGCAATCTTCAATGTCCTGTGACGGTGTCGGTCGGCGAGGGGTTCTGGGGGGGGGTGGGGGGGTGCTGTACTCTTCCGCTGTGTGCCGCAGTGGTGTGAGCTGCGACTCTGGGAGGGGGGGCTCGTCAAGCTCTGGGGCCTCTTCCTCCAGTAGGTCCGCTAAGGATTGTACATCATCATTGTCTGGTGGCTGTTGTTGCCCTGTTTGCGAGACGGAGACGTGTCCAAAAAGGAGGGGGGATTTTCGCCGACCGACATCCGCCAGATGATCCGCTCTGGTATTGCCTTTGATTCCTATGTGGGAGGGGATGTGCATCCAGTGGGTGGGGGAGTGTGCTGATTCAATTAGGTCCAGTACCTGGGTCCACAGGTCCACGTGGCTGACCGGGCCCGCGGATCCTGTCCACTTGTGCCTGCGCCACTTTTGGGCCTTGCCGTGGACACCGTCTACAACGAGTAAGGAGTCAGGGCAGATCAGGACAGGTTTGTCTGGTGACCGTGCTTGCAGCGCGCGCAGGGCTGCCCTCAGTTCCCCTCTGTTGTTGGTTTGGGGTTCACTCACTGGAATTGGTTCGGCTGTATCCCTGGAATCCCCAAAGGAGACGCCATACCCTCCCACTCGTCCTACTACCTCATGGTCCTCCGATGATCCGTCGGGATATATGACTTCCCACCCTGCTTCGACATACCGCTGGATTATTTGTTCATAGTACTCACAGAGTTCTTGTTTGTGTGTTTCTTTTCTCCGTTTCTTGCGTGCCGGGGCTACCAGTGTGGGGGGGGGGAGGGAGGAGTTGTGTGCTGTGTGGACCCTCGGGTGCTGGATCGTGAGCGTGTTCGGATCACTCAGAGAATCGAGTGCCTGCAAGAACAACTGTGTTTCTGATTTGGGGAAGGAGGGGAAGGGGTGGTCCACCCAATCGCTGAGGTTGGCTCTCCACTGTTTCAGAAACTGTTGCCACGGGGGTTGGAAGGTTGGGTGATGAAATTTGCATCTGCTGCGGACCATCCAGTTTGCCCTGACCGCAGACCAGTAGAGCAGCCCTAGGGGGGATGAGACAGAGAGTGCAGGTTGATCCCATAAGATTGCTTCTGGGTCTGCTGTGGAGCCGTCCGCTAGCGCTGCAGGTCCCACACATTGTTGGGCAATGAAAAATGCAGGTTGCAGAAATTTACAGTGCAGGGTGGCATGCTTGATTGTTTCTTGAACCCCTGGGTGTAGTGGGCATGCAGTGCCATTTGGCTGCCAACTGGCCAGCCTGGTGCCCACCGTGAGTTTGTGCCAGAGCGCTAGTTGGATGAACTGGGTGTCTCTGGGAGGGAGACGCAACTTCGCCCATGCTTGCCAGGTTTCCGCCGTCTGTCTGGGCGGTTCAGGGGTCAAGGACATTAGGTAATGCAACATGTGCCGTTTGTTCCATTCTGACCAAAACATGGGGCTTGCTTCCTTTAATTTCGTGTGGGGCGCTGCTGCTTGGATTTCTGTTATGCACGCTTTGTAAACCGGCGCCCAAGTGGGGGGCAGGAGGGCAGAATACTCTGGGATTTCAAGTAGTTGTCCCAGGGTGGTGACACCTTTGCGTAGCAGGGAAGGGGAGTAGTAGGAGTTGGCTTTGGTGTCGCGGAATAATGCTGAGTGCCATGCAGGCAATTTGACATACTGATCCAGAGTCGGGACTGGTACTGGTGCATGTTTGCGCAGGAGGGAAAATGCCTTGCACGAGGTGCCCAGAAAGGGATAAGTCTTCCACGGTATCGGCCCCAGCTGGAGCCAGGGCAGGTGTTGGAGGTTAAGTGAGATCCCCATTTGGCTGGTCCACTGTAAAAAATGGTTTCTAGACAGCTCCGGGACACTCAGAATTTCAGAGATTGCTTGAAAGAAAGGGGTGGCATGCTGCCACAGCAGATATATATGCGGTTGGGGCAGAAGTGCTCCCCCTTTGTTTCGGGGCAGCTGTAGTATGGGCAATGTGAGTCCCCAGCTGCTGATGTTGAGTGCCTGTTTGTAGATGCTGCTCAGCTGGGCAATAACTGAGGTGGTGGGGAAGTATGCGCGCGCCGGGTAGATCAATAGAGGGAGCACCCACTCTTGGAGCAGGGCTACCCTCTCGTCCAGCGTGAGGGGTAGGGCCTTCATAAACTGTGCTCGTTTGAGTGCGCGTGCAAGCAGGGGGGCGTAGGCTTCCTCCGGTGTGACATGCCCAATCAAATTGCCCAGGTATTTGGTTTTTTGCTTCACAGGGATCCCATGCGTCTGTAGCTGTGCAATGGAGTCATCAGACCAGGGACCTTTCAAGAGCAGAGCTGATTTTTCCAAGTTCAAGGTCAGCCCCACAAAAATTCCGTAGCTGTTCAGGACTGCTAAGATGCGTGGGAGGAGACGAAGCACCAGGGGGGGGGGGACTGGGAGGTACAGCAGGAGGTCATCAGCATAAAACAGGACCTTGATGTGTGGTGAGACTGATTGAATGACTTTGATTAAAACTGAAGTTACCATTACAAACAGTGCTGGGGACAGCGGATCCCCTTGGCGGACTCCTGACTGGGGAATTACTTCTACTCCCTGTACAATTCCCTTTCCGACAACAAACAAGAAGGGGGAGCGTAGGAGGGACATGATCAGGGATATGAGGGGAAGAGGGATGCCTACAAACAGGAAGTAGGCAATGAAGTAGTTATGATGGACTGAGTCAAATGCCTTTGAAAAATCCAGGGAGATGAAAAGTCCCTGGTCCATTGCATCCCATGCCCCCCGTGCATCCCAGATGTGGTCGAAAATGAATCGACCCTTAATAAACGCTTTTTGTTCTGGGGGGGTCACCAGCATTAGGAGGTCTTCGATCATCAGGAGGAGGCATGCTGAAATCCATTTGTAGAGTACATTTTGGAGGCACAGGGGCCTCAGGGAGTTGACAGAGCAGGACCCTTGCTCTTTAGGGATGGGTGTTAAAAGCCCTATGGCCCAGGGCTCATGTATTTTCCCGTTCTGGATAAAGCGAAGCAGGGAGTCGTGCATTTTGGGGACTAGGATATCCGGGTAGGCCATGAAGACCTCCGCTGGTATCCCATCCATCCCTGGAGACGACCTCGGTTTCATCCGTTCCAGGGCAGTGAGGACCAATGCATGTGATGCCGGTTTAAGGAGGAGGGGGGCTGCTTGGGAGAAGGAGCGAGGGAGGGGCAGGGATTTGAGGTATTCCATACACTGTGCCACTGTTTGTGTTCCTGGACGCATGATGGACTGCCAATGTTCTTGGAGGGCCCATGCAATCTGTAGTGGGTGGTTCAGTAGTTGCCCTTGTTTGTTTCTCAGCGTGGCCAGGCGACGTTTTGCTTGCAACTCACGTGTCAGTCTGGCTATTTCTTGCTTTCGCTGCTGCTTGCTGTGTGGGCTGGTTGGCTCTTCGCGCAGGACCGATTTTAGGGAGTTCAAGACCTTGAGCCCACTCCGATCAATCGCCTCTCGTTCCGCCAGGGACATGAGCATTCCATACGCCTGTGCTGTGGATGATGGGGTTAGTCCTCTTGACTTTAGAAACTCTCGGGCTTCCGCCGAAGTGAAATCCTTTGAGCAGTCCATGAGGAGTGCCTGGACTTCTTGGAGCCCCGTGGGGTTGTGGGATCTTTCAAACGACAGGGCGACGTGTTTCATGGCTGAACATGCCTCGTCCCACCACCCTTCCCCTGGCACTTGTATTGCCTGGAGGCGTCGCGAGAGTGTTTCCCTGGCTGCCTCATCCGTGAGGAAAGTTGTCGGGAGCCTTGGCCTCGGCCGCAGATTGTGTGATGCCGGGGGGGAGAGGACGGCAATCACTGCTTTGTGATCCGAGAAAGCTAAGAATTGGGTGTATACTTTGGTAATCATATGGGAGATGGGTTGAGAAACATGGATTCGGTCAATTCTCCTACGGTGCGGCTTCACTGGGGTGTCTGCTGGCTCTGTGCTGTCTGCCGCGGGCGGGGGAAGGTCGGGGTGCAACACTACTTTGCGGTCAGAGTCAGTGTGAAATCCCCAGGTCCAGCCTTTCGGGGTGTGGGGTGAGTCTGGGTCCCCTGACGGTTCGTAAACCACATGCCATGCATCTTCCAGGTGCAGCTGGGAGACCAGTTCAGTTTCAGAGTCCCTGGCGTGTATTGCGGGGGGGATTTGATCATGCAGGGTCACCACTTCGGAATCCACTCCTGGCGTGATCACGGAGTTGTGGTCTGCCAGCATGATGACATGGGGATGGAGGGGAAGGGTCGGCAGGTCCTGGGAAAGTATCTCCCATTGGCTCTGCCTGGCTTTGGGTTGGTGGTGAAAGTGTGCAGCAATTATTGACAGTTCTAGCCCTGAGTCACTCAGTAGGTTAGCCACTAGCACTCGGGGGGAGAAGGAGATTGACCAGGTGCAGCGCCATTGTTTTTTCCAAAAGAGCGCCACTCCTCCACGCAATCCCATGGTGGTTTTTTGGAGGATATAGTCATAGCCTGCCTGGTCTGCATATTGGTTGAGCTTTTCAACGTTGCGATGATAGCTGTCCGTGTCTAAGGCAATGTGGGGCTCTTGGATGGCAAAAAACTGGACATCCAACTTTTTAAAAAGTTTAAGGACAATGTTGATCCTTGCGGTTGTGCGGGATCCATTGGGAACCTCTGTCAACAGGCCATTGCAGTTGAGGGTTGCAAAGGGGAGGTCTCCCCCAAGGGGGAGGGGTTGTTGGGCCATATTCAGTGTTTGGGGGTTGGACCCCCTAGAACTGGGATTGTTCGTCATTTTGAGAGTCATCTCGTGCCCTTTTGCCGCGTACACTAGCTATGTCAAGATGCATCATCGACGATGTAGACTGCGATTGTGTTGGGTGTGTTGACTGCGTCAGTACAGCTTGCAGGTAATTCAGTTGTTGCGCATTGAGGGGTGCTTGGGGCTGGTAAAACATGCTATTTTGGGGGGGGGGCAGGATGTTGGGGAGTGCAGGAGGGGGCATGCCAACAGATACAGGAGCAGGGACAGGTGGGGGGGCAGGGGATGGAACGTTTCGTAACAGGGAGGATGGTGTTTGTTTCGCCTGGTTCGGCCTCGCCGAATCAGTTTGCATCTTGTCCCTGTTCTGCCATGCCTTGAATGCTTTGTCCCAGTCAGCATATGACCGGACGGTAGCTGCACTGTGTGAGCCTGAGTGGGACGCTATTGTGACTGTCGCACCAGCAAGCTTCCTCACTGCAGGGGCTTTGAGAAGCCAGTTTGGTTTCCGCAGGCTGCCCATTGACCATTTGAGTCGCTGCAGCTCAATTTTGGTATCCTGCAGCGGGATGTCAGCCTTTTGGAATACTCCTTTCATAATGTTGAGCACCTCCGTTGGTGAGAGATACTCTGGGAAGTCGACCAGCACGATGCGATCTTCATCACAGGATGATTCTTTCGTTCCCTGTGTGGCCCATGATCTATTAGAGCGGGATGTTGTAGTTGATTTTGCGCCATCAGCATCCCAGTAATCCGACTTTGTGCCTTCGGTTTTGAAGGCCATGCCAAGGGATTTCAACGTTTGTAGTGTCGTGGCCATGAATATTTCGGCGTCTGCTTTTTGGGGAACCCCAGGCGCAGTTTATTGGTGGCCTCATACTGCAGTCTGGGAGCTTGCTGAAGTTTATCTACCACCGTTTGGAGGTGGTAGTGTACTGTTGCCCAAAAGGTGGTGAGGGTCTGGTGCGATTGCATCTTTTTAGTGATCCAAGCTTCAGCAATGATTTCGCAGGGGCCAAGTTCTCCTTGTTGCACTTCCCATGGTACCATGGCAAAGTTTTCCTTCTGGAAGTAAGCGGTTTCGACTTTCTCCAAGGCCTCCTTGCTGGCATGTGCTGGGTGGAAGATTACCCAACTTGTCTGGGTTGGGTGTGGCCCTGGACATATTGCAAGATGTCCTTCTGAGATGCCAAGGTCTTTGACCATCTGGTCAAGCCACTTGTTGTTGATAGCGATGGCACGTTTGCCAGTTTGTTTGTCTTCAGTGACAAACAGTTTCAGCGGATCAGATCCAGGAGGTAGCAGAGTTATCATTTTCCTGACCGGCCTACCGACGAACGGATTGAGCCTGGTTGTATGTTGCGATGTGACGACCCACGCATGTAACTTGCCGTTGTCGCCTTGCAGACTGAGAGAGCGATTCAGAAGCGAGACCGCGTCAATGCCAAAATTCAAAGTGTCTGCTAGAAAGTCTGCACCCTCGTGCAATTTTTTCTCGTGCGGGGTGAAGATGATCATTCGCAGGTCCACTATCGGGTACTGTGCCTTTAATAGATTGAAGGTTTCAACTCCTTCACGGATTGCCGTACTGCTGACTGCAATGGTTGCACAGAGAGGGCCTTCACCTGGCCAGATGACTTGCTTGAGTTGTGTTTCCTTTGTGTTGAGGACCAGCGCAAGGTTTAGGTATGGAGATGTCAGATCTTGGTCCCGGAAGTACTGTCTGTCCGACAGGACCACACTCGTGGACTCCTGGGCAGTTCCGGAAGCAATTGCTAATTGAACTGCCTCGTTCGTCATGAAGATTGTCGCGTCCCCAGAAAACTTGTGTGTGTCCAGGTATTCCTGCATCCGCTTGGTAGCCTCTTCCGCCATCGGTGATCGCGATCCGGGAGGTCGTGATTATCCCCGCCGTCGCGCGCGAAGCCGGCTTGGCCTGTGAAAGGCGGTGTGGGCAGTCCTGCAGCCGCAGGACCCACACTCTCGTTGAGTTGAAGTTGCACAGGGGGGGGTAGCCCCGGAAGTGGAGCCCCCTTTTCACACAAGGGGGGGGGGGGGGGAGGAAACGGATCCAAAAGCTGCGGAAACAATACCTGCTGTGGCTCTGACAGGGGCGTGGCTTACACAAGGGGGGGATACGGTGGTGTGTGCCAGGGGGTTTCCTTCCAACAAAATTTTTCTTGTGGCGGGATGAATTCACGTGCTGACCACTTCTTTGCTTTTTGTTGGTCCTGGCGACGCCCGCTCACCAGAAGGCACTCGAGAACCCGGAATCCCGGCCGATGCCACGATGGTCCCCACAAAGCGATGCGGTGGCGGACATGACACGCAGCGCAGATGAGCTGAATCCGATGCCAAGAAATGCAGCGAGACCCGCCACGCCCGAAGGCATCCCCGTGCGCTACTGAGGCGCAGGAAAGACTGAAGGCTGAGCAACATGGTGTCGTGCCATGCGCAGGGAAAGCAGTGCCGAAACAGAGATATCAACACCGAACCGGGAATGGCCGGCGCTCACGCTGTGCCTGCCGACGCTTCCCCTTTTGCAAGTGCAACGCCACAACACCTCGAATGCTGGACCTTGCGGGCCCCACCAGCCACGCACCCACGCCGGTCTTCCGCACGCCAAACCAGCCCTGCCCGCCCCAAACCAAACGCCTACCCGGCCCCAGGGATGCATTGGAAAGGGGGGGGGTTACCCCCGCCCCGGCCCCAGGGCGCCCAGCCTATGCCCAGCCACTGTGCCCGTGACGCCAAGCGCCAGCTTCAATGGCATTTGTAACCGACAGTAACCGCCCCCAACCGCTTTGGCAACCTCCTCCAACCGCCTGCCTAACCGCCTCTGAGGCCCCTTCACTTCTAATGCATCCCTGCCCGGCCACACCTGACGCACGCCTGCCCACTCCAAGCCCCAACAGCCATGCCTCCCCGGTGTCCCCCAGCCACAGCTCGTGGAGGCACGCGAAGTCCGGCTCCCAGTACTCCTGCCAGAAGTTGAACGGCTTGGCGAAGGTGAAGGGCGCGGGCCGGGCCCGGTGGTTGACGGCGCGCTGCATGGCCGACTCCAGCCGGCGCTCCGCCCACTCCGCGTCCCGGACGCAGAACTTGCCGAGGCTGTCGCGCCGCGACACGTCGCAGCCGCACCCCTCGCGGCCGTCAGGCGCCACCGGGCGGGGGCGGACCACCGCCACGCGAGGAGGGGCAGCGCCAGCACCAGCACCAACAGACAACATGTTGGCAGGGGCCCCCAGTCGGGAGGCGTAAAGGCCTTGGGTCAGGGATGCGGGGCCGGGGAGCACCCGAGGGACGCGCAGACGGCCTCGGGGGACGGCGCAGGCACGCCCTCCCACCAGCCCCCCTTCTCCTCCTCCGCCGGGCGCAGGCATGACCGGGGCCGCCCTCAAGGCCGAAGGAAAAAGACGGCCGGCCTCCGGTGCGCTCGGACCTCCGCAGAGCGCCAGCCGGCCAGCCGGCAGAGTGCACTGCTGTCGGTTGGCCATCAACTGCCGCCGGCCAACCGCCAACCGTCGGTTGAGTGTCGACCGCCGTCGGTTAAATGTCAACCGCCGTCGGTTAAACGAATCCCGCCACCAATGACCTTCGGGCCGTCCTTCGTGGGGGACAAAACAAGAAATATCGCGTTCCTAAAGGACAGCCCTGAGCATGGCCGCAGGCAGGCAGGACGGTCAGACAAGGATCCCGCGCTTGGACAAGGCTGCGGTTGCCCGCGGGCCGCAAGACAGCCCCGAAGGCGGGGGTACGTGACCGCCACAAAGGGTACAGCAGCATTGGCCATTGGCTGAAGAGCACATCAAACCAAGCAGAATGGGGTCCCGGTGTTGAGCACATGGTGGCGGCAAACGTCACTCTCATAGGCATGACCCACGGGGGTAGGGGGGGTGGGGGTAAAGGGGAGGGGAGGCTCAGTTCAATTCTGGACAACACCTGGGCATGAGCCGCGTGGGGGGGGGGGGGTCAGGGAGGGGGGCAATGAAGCAACGGATACCGAGCTACCGGATGCCCCTGCCCTGCGGTCATTGCATCAAACCAGATCCGGAGGCTGCTTCGAGTTTGCCCCGACCGGGATATCGAGTGTTTCATGGTCTGGGCTCAAACAGTCGGGTTGCAGTGTCCGCATTGCACTGTCCGCACGGCTGTCATCGCCTACTGTCCATCGTGCCCATGTTCAGTGTTTCCACAGCACAAGGTCTGAGGATAGTTCAGCCCTCGATCCCGCTTCCGCTACCCCTATCGGCGCTTTGGGCTCTACTGGGTCAGGCGTACATGGTCTGGAAGGGGGGGGAGGGGGGCTGAGTTCAAAGGGATTTTCCGGGTTTGTGATGGAATTTTGGGATTCTCTATTTCATCAGCATTTTGGGTACACACAAGTGGAGATGAGCAGGGGAGGGGCTAAAGTCCGTTCCTCAGATTGGCGTAGGTGTGGCTACATAACCCCAGCCGTCCAGCCAGCAACACCTAGAGACTGCCCAGTGAAAAAAAAACCTGCTCTTCCCCATTGGAGTGGGTTGGGTCTGGTCTAGTCTGGTCTGGCACACCTGGTGGTGCGCCGGGGTGGGGCGTTGCGCAGGACCACCCGAGCCCGTAACATGAGGGAAGTCGCCATGGCAGGTCACCCCGCTGGACTGTCTCCTGCCTCGTGTCTGTCGGAGTGGGCCTGCTCCCCAGGTTGGCAGTGTCGCACTCTGCGCACGCCATCCTCTAAGTCTTTTCTGCCCTCCTGGTGAGTGGGTTGGGGGGTCTGGGGGCCATGAGCAATGGATACTGAGCTCGCATACACCCCCCCCCCCCGCCCCCCGTGCCCAGGAACCGGCAATGTTTGACTGCGGAACCAGGGGGTGGTTCTTGCGCACGCTTCCCCCCCAAAATTCGACCGTAGAACCAGGGGTTGGTACCGTGGAAAAAAGAAATTCCGGCGCGTTGCACCGGGGCATGCACACCCTCTCCTTTCCCACGGTTAACCACATTGACAAATGAACACCAAAGGAGTGAATCTCAGCTGACTGGGCTGTAGTGTGCCTTCAAACATGCATGGAATGGTCTAATGTTCAACTGGTTCGGACGTGAAACCCTTCTTCCTGTGATACGCCATCCTGAGTGGCCCCCTGTGTTTAACTGACTTTTGTTTGTTTCCTTGTCAGGGGCTGGTTGCTTCGAGGAAGGGGTCGAGAGCAGGGGGGAGGGGTTTAAGGGGGATGTGCGCCTGTGACTGACTGATCGGGCACCCCCTGATGCTGGGACCCGTAGCAACACAAATGAAATGTTGTCCTGCACACCTGAATAGCTGTCCTGCATCCACCAGAACCATGAAAAACCCAATACCGTGGTATAAAAAAGTGGTGCGAGAATTCGACCGCAGAACCAGGGGGCGGTTCTTGTGCAAGGCGGTTCCTAGACACGGGGGGGGGGCACCCCTGTGACACAGGCATATGGGGGTCTGGGGGGGGGGGGCACAAAGATCACAAACCGCTCCAAACATGCACACCATTGTATGCAGATGTAGCAATGTTCGGCAGGGGAAAGGGTGGGGGGGCGAGCAGGCACACAAGTTGCCCTGGTGGCCCGTGTTGCCACCACAAAAGGCTTGCAAATTTGCCACCACACATCCATGAGCATAAATACTGTTCAAAGCAAAATTGGTATTTATCAGGTTGGACACCCTGTGACACATGGATATTGTAAAGATTTTCCACCGTAACAATGTTGCTGTGATGGCAAAAGAATACAAACCTTCAACATTGGAAGGCTAGTCGCGGCCGCTGCTCTTGCCCCTCTCCCTCGCCCCATGCACACACACACACACACACACACACACACAGACACGATTGTCAACAAACAGACAAGCACAACACACACACACACACACACACACACACGTGCAATGGGGGGAGGGGGGGGGGGGCTGTCATCCCCCCCCCTTTGCGGTTTGGACGGTTTGGACCCAAATTTTTATTTTGCGATGAAATAGTTGGGCATCAATTCAGATCAAAATGAGCACGCATGAGGGGTCTCAATTGAGTTAGGTAGGTGGTTGCCTAGCTAAAGGGCCCCAAGAAAGACATGATAGTCACCTTTTGCTTTGCCGGCAAGATTAGTCGTCCCCTACAAGCATGTCAAACTAATTGACTAATTCTCGCGGAAAGCAATGCATATGCATCATCGTCAGCTCCTATTGCTGTGTGATCATCAACACCATCATGCAAACACTAAGTCTTACTGCATGATCTCTACTGTTTCTCTGTCAGCAACAAAGGGGCGATAGAACTGATAGGGGCGGCAGCTATGTCCACTCAAGTGTTTTCAGTTTGAAGCCTTCCATTGTCTAATGGCTTGCAACAATGGTTTTCTGTATTTTGAATTGACTACAGGGCCACTACCGCACAGCGCACGCTCGAACGGGGTGACCGGAACCAAGCCCAAAAGCGCCAAGCATCCAACACTCCACATGCAAGGGCCAAAAGCTGCGGACTTTTGTGGTCCATATTTTCAAAAACAACTTGACAAATCCCACTCCATGCTACCTTTCTCTCCGATGTTTACAGGTGTACAGGGGGGCACGAAGGTCTGTGGACCTTGATTTGTTGCCATGGCTCTTTACAAAAGAGAGATTACGCTCCGGGCTCATTATGCAAAGGAAGGTGGGGAATCCCACGTTCCTTGCTGTGATTATGGAACAATGCAGCAATTGTCGGCAGCGAAGGGGGCTTTCTTCAGTTGCCCATTGGATTTCATTTTCATTGATAATGGACAAAAAATTAGATGTCCACTAGACCAAAACTACTGACCGCAACGGTGGAGTATACGGATCCTCCTTGTCAAAAAAAATGTGCAAATTGATTGCCTGCAAAACTTTTTTTTGTCAAAACAAGTCAACGAATATGTAAAGAGGAAACAAAAGAAAACTCGACCCATAACTACCCATTGTTGCCAAATCATCACCCAATAACAACCCAAAGGTTGCCGGAGGTCACCCAGAAATCTTGATGAGCTAGCCAACCCATGCCAGCCCAAAACCGGCCCAATCGTCACCAGTGGGGCCCCATTGAGGGGCCAATTTTCGAAAATTGGAGGTAGCATCTGGGGCCCCATCATCGGGGTCAATATGCAAGAAAAACATGGAATGGGTCCAAATCGACGCACAGTGACGGCTATAGGCCAGCCAAGTTCTGACCCCCCCCCCCCCCAAAAAAAGTGGTTCCCAGGTACGGAGGTGGGGGGTTAGAGGGATCAAAATCAAAAAAAGTTCATTGGGGGATAATGTTTTGTCCTGAAATGATGATTTTACGAGGGATTGGACATCGGATATCATACATTGGGGTGCCCGGCAAGAATGACCCCCAAACCAAGAGGTGGGGGGGGGTTTTGGCAAGAAGCCATGGTCTTGTGTTCTCGTCTGCAGCTGGCGGCGCCCACTGGCAGATCGCCATTCGCTGCCCTTCCCTTCCCTTTCCTTCAGTGAAGGTCCACCAAGCCGCTGTTTTGGTCCGCCGTTTCTGTTTCTCCATGGAGGTGGGGGGGGGGGGTTGGCACAAGGCCTTGGTGGTTGGCTCTGTTAGCCTGTGGCGGCGCCTATTGGCCCCTCGCCTTTGAACCTTCGGCCATGACAAGCAGGCATCCGCACTACTGCGGGCATCCGCACCGCCGCGGGCATCCCCCTGCCGGGGGGGAATCCAGAAGGCAACTTCTGCCCATGGCGTCCTCCTGATCAGTGCCCGGTATGCAGTCATCATGAAGACCCGGGGGGGGGGGGGTATGGCACCCGCACCTACACTCAACCTAACGCCCTCTCTTTGAGGTGATTTTCAATATGGGTTGGTTCCAGGTTCACTAAGGCACTGACCCATAGCTCACAGGGTGCAAGTACCAGTTCGGTGCCAAGTTGCTTCAATGGTGGTTCCAGATTGGTTCCAGGTTGCCTCCATGTGATTGCAGCTTTTCCAAGTTGGTTCTGGGCTGTCACCGGTTGGCTCCAGCTTGTTCTGGGTTGATCCTGGGTTTGTTCCCAGTGTCTCATGGTTTGCTTCTGAACGTTTGATGGTGCATGTGGATTGGATTGGATGGGCCAATTTGTGTAGTTGCTCTTTTTTTTTTTTTCACCAAATAGGTGCGACAGTGCCAGGGCCCTAAGAGGGCGTACAGTTATAGCACGATAACAATTCATGCAGTTGCTCTGTGACCGCTGACACATATGCGTTTGCTGTTAGTATGTGTAGAGCGTTCACATGAAAGTCCAAAGGCCCCCATCCATTGTGGGGTCCCCATTCAGGGGTGTGGGGTGGATAACAATCCTCTGCACTCCCCAGGGGTAGCTGGGCGGTGGTCAGAACGGGTCCGGCACCTTGTCCTACTCCCACTGCCCCGCATGCACAGGGGTGATCTGCCGACACCAATGCCCATATCAAAAGAGCTGGCCCAGAGTTGTCCAGGAAAAACACACGCCGCTCAAAGCGCACAAAAACGAGCAAAAGAAGTTGCCGCAGCTGACAAATGCAAACAGCCATGGCACTGGCAATGACAACTCGGCGTAAAGCGTGACGATGCAAGGCGAAGGCTCAGAATCAGGTTAGAAGAGAGAAAGAACGCAGCTCAGTGCACACACAGCCACGCACACCACATTACGGTACTAAGTGGTTGTAGGAGGAGGGGCCCCCATACCAACCGGTACCGCGCGCTTCTGGGCTACAAGGCGGTAAAGCAGGATTCACTTCACTGCCAGGCGAACAGAAAGTTGTGTTGTGGCGTAGCCATGCCACCAGCGACCGGCCGATAACTGACTTTCGGTAGGATTCCGCCCCATCCCATGCGCCACTCAATGATATCCCCCAGCTGTCCCGCCCGGAAGCCTGCAGGAACCAGCCGCCTTCCATGTCCAACCCAGTCGGATTGAGACTGGGTGGGCGGGGGCTGCCGGACTGGGTTCCACTGCACCCGACCACCTGTCGAATCTCGGGGAGGCAGGGGCGGGGGATTGGAGGGACAGGGTTGGGGGTGGGGCTGATTTGGTTTGGTTTGTGGTACAGCTCTGCCCCCGAACGCATTTGTTGATGGAAGAGACATCTGCCGGAGACAACAAAGAGACCTCTGTTGCCTGAGTGCAATGGAAGACATGTATGGTGCCAGGCCTGTGTAACGGAGGTCACCAACCAACACAGGCAGAGAACTCGAATGGCAACCCCTGCAGTCGATGGACAAGCGCAGGAGGACGATGATGGCCCGTCGGCGTTCCCAACGCCCCACAGCCCCACAGTGCCCCCAGCCCTGCGACCCCACAAACCCACAGGCCAAAGAGTCCCAAAAACCCACAGCCCACCCACGACAGACGGGCAGCGTCGAAAGCTGAAACCAAACATCTCAGCAAACCCAGCACCCACCCAGACACATACACATACACACTTCGTGAGGGAAACAATGAGCCAACAACCAATAAACCCCCTGTGGTCGATACGAGACACGGCAGGGCAGAAGTCGCTGAGCACAAGTCTCCGGACACCTCGTCAGGCCATTCAATACAAAGACATGTTTGAGGCTAGGCGCCTTTCGAAAAAAAAATAGACACTCAGAAACACACACACGATTGGAATCGCACCAAAATTACAAACAAAGCAGTGAAGGGGTGTGACAAGCAAACTTCTCGGATGCAGAGCAGCCCCAGGCGTGTTTCGTTCTGTGATGGAGAGCAGGCAGCAGGTGTTCGCCGCCAAGAAGACCGGCCGGCCACGGAGGCCCTACAAAAGCAGAAGTGCTGGGTACCTGGATACAGATGCCCGCTACCCTCCCATCACAGAGCAAATTCTCTACAGGAGCCGTGCTACATCAATCTGTGGTGCACACACGCACACGCGCGCGCGCACGCACACACATGCACGCGCCCGCCCGCCTGCCTGCCCGCACGCACATACACACACACATACACACACACATACACATACACACAGGACAAACAGGCACAAGTCAAAAGAGCCTGAGTGTTCCCGGTCTTGTCAGGCCGTCCAACAGTCAATACATATGACCATAAGACGACTGGGCGCCTTTCTGCAACGAGGGAAAGCGTGACGATCAGTAGCTCCAGCGTGCAGCCCACAGGGTAGCCCAGATAACACTACGAATGGGATCAGGACACACACAAACGCCCTCACTCACTCACTGACTCACACACTCACTCACAGTCTCACACGAACGCCCTCACTCACTCACTGACTGACACACTCACTCACAGTCTCACACACAAGTAGAGAAATGCCAAAGCACAGCAACACAGTAAGACCAAAAGGCATCTCTTAGCCACGGAGCTGCCTCCAAGTGGGAAACGCCTCAGCCACTGCAATGAGCCAGTGCTATAGATCTGACGGCAGAATGCGACGCGTGTCTGGGTCACACCCAAACCTATCCTCAGGCGTGGGCGTGAATGGGAGCGATCTGGGGACCCAGTGCAAAGCGGTCACTGGCTGTTTGGAGGGCATTCGTGCACAGCGCGCACCGAGCGCGTGCACAGCGCGCAGTTTACACGGCAAGATTGGGGAATCTTTGGGGAATTAGCAATATTCTTACCTATCCAAGCAATACCGCACCCCCACAATGTTCGATAGCCCCATCTGGGCCTTCCCTTGGGCACTCCTTGTGCGCGGCCCATGCCTCTCTTGGCTCTTCAGCTGCCACCTCGCCAAGACCTTCAACACCGCTGACTGGGTGGGTGTGAAACCAAGTTCGACGGTGCACTTGACTGCTGTGATGGCCGGGGGGGGCGCATGCATTGGGGCCGCAGCATGGACAACAACACACAAGTGAACTAGAAATGCGGCGGAAGCACACATGCAACTCATATAAATGCAGCACAAGGGTAGGGGAGCCAGGCAGTGCTGTCCAGCTTGGGTTTGTTCCCGCACAAAGTCTGTGCACAGCGCACGCGCAGCAGCAAGAGCGGTGGGGGGGGGCAAATCCCGAATGGTTGTGGGGCACTTGGGGGCGGTTGCAGCAGAATGGACCATTGCTCCCGAAAAAGGAATGGGGGGGGGGGGCAGCAACAGTCACCTCCCCCCCCGCTTCAAGCGCAGGCTTACCCATCACAGATGAAACTGTCCCTGTGGGATCCCCATGTGCACATCTCTTGGCTGGCTGGCTCAGTGCCATCCACATTGTACATGGGCTTCAATCTGCCGACCAGTGGGCCTGCATCGCACAGGCTGCGTACATTGGAAGAAACTGCCACTGGGTGTGGGAAGCGGGGAGGCCCGGGTGGACGATGGATCCAAGTGGCTGGCTGGGTGTGGCGTGCGCGGTGGTCGCGCGGTCAATTCCCAGTAACGCAACGGCCAAGTGGCTCAAACCAGCGCCCGTCGGAGCCACCCCACCCCACCCCCACCAAGACAGACTCACCAATGGGCACAACACACTGGGGGTCTGTGAGGCCAGTCTGCCTCCCTCTCCGTCCCTGTCAGCCCGCCTCCCCCAAGCCCCCTGCCCCCCCACCGGCGTCTGTCCAGAGATAATGACATGAGAGAAGGGAGAGAGGGGCTGCCTGGAATATAATGCCGACGACGGTGCAGACCTAAAGCGATCCCACAGTGAGAGACCACCTCCGGTTGGTCGAAGGCATCCCCCCCAATGAGACTGCTGCGTGATGGCAGTGCGCAGGCCCACATCAGCAGCACACGAGAACGGATGCTCGTCAGCGCTCCCCCCACCCAAAGGAACGCTGGGCTATTGCACGTGGGCACAGGCGGCAGGCAGTACAAAGCGCAGAAAGAAAATGGGCTCGTCAGTGACCTATAAGACCAGAGGTCCCTTTGTGTCACAAAAGTGAGACACGAAGATGCCCGTGGGCAGTCCACTGAGGTGACAAAAGGCAGAAGCAATGTCGCCCCCCCCCCCCCACCCCCACCCCTAAAGGAGCGCTGTGTCAAGCTTGGACTGTCGCCCAAGCAGGGCATAGAAGCACAAAACTCGTCAGTGGCCAGCAACGACGACTCTGTCTCAAACAGTATGGCGGGTAGGGGCAGAGATGCATTGGAATGGGGGGGGAGTAACCCCCCCCCCCCACCCAGCCACCCCTGCAGGGCCCCCAGTCTATATGGCCCAGCTGCTCTCTGCCTGACTGCAACTGCGAGCTTCCGTGGCATCATTTCCCAACCGACAGTAACTGCCCCAAGTGGCTCTGGCAATCTCCTCCAACCACCTGCAGAACCGCCCCGGAACCCCTTCTGGCCGTCTAATGTATCCCTGGGGGGGGGGGGGGAGTCGTCACCGAGTCGTCAGCACCTCTGCTACGGTAGGCGCGGGGGGGGGGGGGGGAAGGTCTGCTGCCGCTAGGCGGACACCCCCACACCTCAGTAGCCACGGGTTTCACCCCCCCCACACACACCCCACACCCCCACACCCCCACACAAAAAGGTATCGCTTCAAAGGGGGTGTTGGGTGTTGGGGGGGGTAGAGGTACAGAGTTGGGGGGGAGGGGGGGGGAACCCAAGCCCCGGAGGTCCCACAGGAGCCTCGAGCCCTTCTCCCGCAGTGGTGTACCGCTGGTCAGAAGTGCACGGCCAAGATAAGGCGCCAGGAGCAGACCATACGCCACGCCAATGAGAGCGAGGGCCTTGAGGACGCTTGCCTTGTGCCTCGGGCCAAACCCGGGACTCGAACTCGTTACCCCCCGGTCAGGCGTCATGTGCTATGACCGCTGAGCCACGCCATCTCGTTGGAAGGGGGAGGGGGGGGGGGATGGCACAAGGCCTCGGTATCTGATTGTGTGCCTTTGGCGGCGCCTATTGGCCTCTCGCCACTGCTCATTCTGACCCTCTGTGGGCCCGAACGTGTGTTGGTTGTGTCAACGGAGCCCCCGGATGACTTGTCCTGTTTGACTACTCCGGGGGTCGGCCGTCCCGGAGACGGGGCTGTTGCCCGTGCCGTTGACCGGGGGCATCCACACCCCGAGTCCATGCGGGGGTTTGCCGACTCCAGCACCGACTTGTACGCGCTGGGGTGTGTGCATCTGCAGGAGGTGGGGGGAGGGAGGGGGGCAGCCCCCCCCCCGCCCTTTGGACTGGAATGTGCCATGGGAATCTACTGCGTCCCCTCGGCCCTGCCCCCGGTGGGGCGGCAGGGGCTGTCATTTGTGCCCATCCCTCAGCGCCTCCAGCGGCCCGGTCTCCTGCCGCCGGGCGGACGGCCCCCCTCCCCAGTGCGGGCCCCGCACCCCCGGCCCCCGTCTCCTCCAACGCACATCCACAAGCGGCGAATCCGACGAGGAGCCCCAGGCCCTCGCGGCGCTTGGGGGCTCTTGGGCGCCACGGGGACCACACAGGAGCCCACGCAGTGTCTCGACACCTGAGCACACACACACGGGAGTGCACTAACACGGCGGTTTCGTCGGTCTCTGAAAGACTGTACACTGTCCTCGGCGCTGGACTCGGTGACCTGCACCGCCGCCTGTCGCTTGACCCCGCTTCCTCCGATGACTTATTGCATGCCACTCCCTTGTCGCCCCTCCGTGGCCCGCTGTGGCATCCTAACTTTATGCACATCCCCCCCCCCCCGCTGTCGCATCCTAACTTTATGCACATCCCCCCCCCCCCGTTGTTGTATAAGCTACGCAAAAGTGCCGAATCAATACGGTCCCTCCAAACTCGTCACCAAACCCGTGTCTTATGTGGCTGCACTACATTTGGTACTGAATCAAATTAGGCACCAAATTGATACAGTTCCTACGCCCGCTGCAGCTTGGACAAGGACATAGCGATTACCCGGGGGGGGGGGGGGGGGCTTGGCCATCTGTGCCCCGGCCTTGGCCAACTCGTCAGCTTTCTCATTATGCAGCACTTTGTTGTGTGCGTGCATGTGTGTGACGCCCATTCTTTTCGAAACAACATCATAGCGTTCGCTACGATACATCACATCTCTACTCTGTCCTCACCGCAGCAATGTTTGGATGACCCCCACCCCCCCTGTGTGTGTCCGTGTGCATGTGTGCCAAGGTATCAATTCCATTCATGCTCCAACTACGAGGCTCAACATCCTACAATCCTCCCAGCACTGCAAACCACCACTTCAGTACTCGGGCCCTGGAGGAAGCCACCCAGGTGGGGGATGGGGAAACTTGCGCCCCGGCGGGGGGGGGGGGGGGGGGGTCACAGATGTCACTAGGAGGGGGGGGTCTGGGAAACGGACATCTGTGACAGGACCCATGTTAGGTCCCAACTTACCGTCTTTGTTTTAGCCTATTTCGGGAGGCCAAATTATCTTTCACCCCATGTGTTCATACTCAAAATGCACAGAGTTCTATGGAGAATCCGTGTATGCATGCCAAGCATGAAGAAAACGGTTGACCTCCACTTTCCACCCAGCTCTGGGTCCCCCATTGGCAGGATACACGATACCTTTTTGCAGATCTTCACAGCCCTTGTGTTTAGTGCGTCACGCTGATCATGTTGACACCTTTATGTTGGGGTCCGACCCGTCCCGCTCCCAGACTGACCCCGCCCGCCCCCCACCCCAGCCCCGTCACAGCTGGTCAGGAAGTGGCGGGGGGGGAGGCGGGGCTTGCGGAAATGGACATCTGGTGACCCCCCCCCCCGTTCGGAGACATGCATGTGGTGTGCTGGTCACAGATGGCAAGCACACGTCAGCACAACAAAAGCCTCGTCAGTGGTACCATAGGCGCCTTTCGGCGCCCCCCCCCCCCCCCCCGGGCGCAAGCCAATTTTCGGGATCCCTGGGCTCAAACTACCGATACGAACAACCGCTGCCAACAAACCCCCACCGGGAGACAACAAGACACCCATTGCATGCGCGTGCGCGTGCGCGTGCGCCCGTGTGTGTGTGCCAGCTACACACACCACCACAAATACGCCCGGCATGGGGGAAAGGTTGTTGGGGTGTGTTCAGGAAGGCGCAAATAAAAACCAGACCTGCGTCAGCCGCAACTAATTTTTGTGTGGAGCGGACACTCAGTCGTACCACTTCCCGGTCTCACCGTACTTGGAAACGGTCTGCAAGAAGCGAAGGAGGGAACATGACGGCAAAGAAAAGGGGGGAGGAGGGGGGGGTGAGGCGTGAACGCAAACCAACGGCGACAACAACAAGAGTCGGGTGCGACGGGTGCGGCGTGAGGTGGGGCCCTGTGACATGGGGGACGAGGCCTGCGTGGTGGTGCTCCTGGGAGGCTGGTGGTGCTCCTGGGAGGCTGGACGGTGGTCGTGCGTCATTCTGTCGTACTGTCGGTAGTCGTGACAAGGGTAGTCCCCCCCCTCCCCCGGCCCTTGTCCGAACACAGGCCAGATTCTGGTTCAGGGGGCAAAAGTGCGGGGTCGCGGGGTTTGGACAGGCCCGTGGTACCGCGCGTCCCACGGAGCACACGCTGCAGGCGTAAGCCACCCCTACCCCTCACAACATGACACTACCCCCCCCCCCCTTTGTATAAGCTACACCAATGTACGGAATTATGACGGTCCCTACGCCCACTGTAGCTTGGACAAGGGCGTAGCTTGCACGCAACACATACAACTACCGACACAAACGTGCGCGCGCGCATGGTATGAGTGCACCTTGACCTCTGTCCACATTTCCAAGTGTATGCAAACACAAGACAGCCTTGGGAACATGAAAGATTCAGGTTCACACCCATGTTGGCACAAGCAATGAAGAATGCCAAGACTACAAATGTTCGGCTTGGAAACCCTTCTTGCGATCATACACCATGTGGAACAATTGCACATGCTCACCACTTGAAGATGCCTTTGGCTGAGGCTTAGGGGCTGGTTTGGGCTCGGGCAACTTCAAATTCTTGGGAATGAATTGCCTTGCATGTGGCATGTTGCATGTGTCCATGGCTCCATGTAATTGGCAAATGTGACGATAAACCCATGTCTTATGTGGCTGCACTACATTTGTACGTAATTAAAATCACGTACACAATTATTACGGTCCCTACACCTGCTGTAGCTTGGCCATAGAACAGTGGAAAGTTCAGCGATAGGTCCCCACCGACAGACCTACGCCCTCAATCATCAAGCATCACGCGGCGGAGCCGCGACACACATTGTCCCATCTGTCCAGCGAAGCGCCACAGCTCATCCGTGCCGGAGGCGCCGCCACAGTTCGTTAGGATAGGTCAGGTTGCCCTCCCTAACCCTCAGCAGGAACTGGGTTGAGATGGCTGGAACCGCAAAAACCGCCCCCCGTGACTACCGCTACGATGAACCCCCAGCGGCCTGCCCACCGGGTTTCGAACCCACGACCCATGACGTGGGAGACAAGCGTGTTTCCGATACGCTACTATCCGATGTGCTTTGTACCGGCCTTTCGAACCACCAGGTCTTACCCCCCCCGTAGGCCCCAGCGGTTGCTGCTGCGGTTTGCACTTAGTGCAGACCTTCAAAGCTCAGATCGACCGCGAAGGTCGATCCCCGGCCGCGTGTCCACCGCCTTCGCCACCAAACGTGGCATGACGTGGGAGCCACGCGTGTTTCAGGTATGCTCCTCCCCTGTTGTGTCGCACTTCTCCTGAGGCGCCACTGGCGCCCCCTCCGTCTCAGAACTCGACCCCCCCCCCGTCGCCTCTTCCTGCTCTCACTAACATCCGTGCTGAACTCGTCACTGTCACTGTCCCACGCCCCCCGCAGTCGCGTGTCACTAACATCCGTACTAAACGACGCTTCGTCTGAACTGGATAGAGGGAAGTCTTCATCCCCCGACGTCGACGACGCGGTCGAACTGCCGCCTGACGTCCCCCCTGAGTCAACCTCTGATCCCAGGTCCAAGGCGGATACCTCCGCCATCGGCTCCAGCCCTAGAGCATCCCACTCCGTGACACGGCGCCGCTTAGACAGGGGTAGCAGGTTATAGGGGTGTAGTTCCCGGCCCTGCCCCGCCAGCTCGTCGGCTGCCTCATTACCCGCCACCCCGAGGTGCGAAGGCACCCACCGGACCTGCAACTTGTCCCCCGCCTCCCCACGCAGCCAATAGATGTGCTCCCACAAATCTCTGTGCCCTACCTCCCCTGACAACGTGCGCCACCCATGCCTCTTCCACCTCTCTGTCCACACTGTAATGGCTTTAAAAATATACTCTGAATCCACCACCACTACCATACGTTCCCCCGCCGCCCGACTAAGCATCGCGTGCAAGACCCCCCGCAATTCCCCCCTGCTGATACTCAGCCGCTCATGCGTTGGCACATGTGCCCGAAAATTGCGGCTACTGTCGTCCCCGAACCACACACCATACCCTGCTTGCATCCAACCCCGCGCGCGTTTCGCGGAGCCATCCGTGTACACCACCACCCAGCCCTCACCCGACATTTTCTCCAGCTCCGCTAACAGCGATTGCTTGTGGCTGCCCCATTTTTCCTCCTTTAACTTCAACGGATCTGGTCGCACAGACGGCTGCTTGGCCGTCGTGGGGGCCTGGGGCGCCCTGTGGAACATTGTTTTATGTTCCGCCCAACTGTGGAGTTGAGCTATCAAATGCCGTAGGTCAACTCGACTGCATGACATATTGCGCTCCCCCCTCCAACTTTCCAACACGCCCACCCAGACAGCAACAAACTCCTCCAGTGACACCTGCCGATGTTGGTATTTCACCTCACATCGCAGCTTCCACTGTGCTCGCAGGCCCGCCCACAAAACGAGGCCCTGCGTTGTCTGCAGCGACAACAGGGGCGCCTCCAGCAGAAGCCTGCTGGGCTCAACTGCTGCCCCCACCCCCTGCGCCAGGCCAAACGCCTTTCTTACCGTATCGAACATAAATGCCGAAAAATAACACCGCTTCAGCGTGTGCGCGTGGTCCTCCACCCGCCCACACTGTGGACACAGTTTGCCCCCCAGCCGCTCCATCCTCACCCCAACCGGTAGTTTACGCCACAGGACTCTCCGTATGAAATCTAAATCCCACTTGGGGAGGTGTAGACATCCAAAAACGCGCCAGACTTCCTTTGACTGTCGTGCCTCGTGGCGCGTGCGTTGCTGCATAGCCAACAGGGTCCGCCTCTTCGTCCACTGCACCGGCCAATTATCCACCGGGGGAGTAGCCGGAGGCGTAAAACTGGGTTCGTACATCCCCACCACCCGCACTGCCGACTCCACATACACGTCACGCCACGTGGGGGCCACCGTGTCCAACAGCTGGGGGGGTATCTTTGACCCCGAGATGAGGTCACACCAGCGCAACACCCCCTTACGGTGCAGTGCCGGGCAGAAGTAGGTCAACCAAACCTTATTGCGCAAGAACACATTGTGCCAAACCCCCAGGGACCACAACTCATGCAGGGGGGGGGGGGGGGGCTGGCGGCCCTCCCCCCGTCGAACCACCGAGTACGCCTTCACTGTACCCTGCAGGAAGGTAGGCTTAGTCAGAGGTACCGGGGCCAGCTGCAGGTAGGGGCCACCTGCTGTAGCTTGGACAAGGGCGTAGCTTATACAAAGGGGGGGGGGTACAAAGCACTAGGCCAGCGTACACCCCACAACACACACAACACAAGAGCACATGGGATTACAGCCACACCAACACTTTGCCACCCACATGGACCCCTCCCGCAGCCCCCACAACGCTACAAACCGCATTCTCCATTGCATTGGACCCGCAAAAACAATAGTTCCAAAACAGACCCAAAAGTGCGGAAAGACGGGGTCACCGCGTTTGGATAAGCCGGTGTTAAGGACGGGCCTCCAAAGGTCCGGTGCGGACTCGCCACTTAGCTCCAGCCGCGCCTGCCTTCACACGGCCTTGATTGCCGTCTCAGTGCTTTGCATGTTCGACAATGCCATTGTCCGCTGGCACGGTGTGCACCTCCGGTCCCTCCCTGGCTTGGGCGAGCGACTTGGGCCTGCTGGTTCTGGGCATTATCGCCGGGTCACGCCGCGGGTGTACTCCGAGTTGGGTCGCGGCTGCTATGCGTGTTCCATGTTGGCTTGCACCGCCCGGGGTGTGCTTGCTGTCGCGGGCCTCCCGTGGCCACGCACCTTTCATTTGTGCTCATCGGGGCATGGGGGTTCGGGGGAGAGACGGGTGGGGGGGAGGGGGGCGGATAGCATGCATTTGGCTGATCTTGCGTGGCTGCGACAGCTCGTTAGGACTTTCGGGCGGTTGCCCTGTCGGTTGGCCACCAACCGCCCATCTCCTGAGCTCGCGTGCCTGAATCCACGGCCCGGGCCCGCAACGCACGGCCGTCAACACAACCGTCAACGGGTTTCAGTTGTGGCCCGTCATTGGCTACGCTGTGTTAGCGGGACGGCGTCGGGGATTGTGCCGGAGGCAGAGCCACGTGGCTCGCAGGACGAAGGTGCAGTGACGTTGGGGGGGGCTGGACGTCGATACCTTGTCCAAGTTGTCGAAGCCCGCCTGGGCACAGCTTTCGGTGCCGCCGTAGTTCAGGACGTAGCCATCCACGCTGCGGGACCGGTCTGCGGCATGAGGGGGGGGTGGGCTGGGCGAGGCGCGAGTGGAGGACGTGTGTCGTGTGGTCAGAGGAAGGCCGGAGGGAGGGCGGTGAAGGCAGTCAACCAACGTCACGGTGGACTGCATACGCCCCACAGCCCGCACCAAGGCAGGGGGCCGGCTATTTGCCGGGGGGTTTACAGGCTTTTTGACCCCCGGCCACAACGTTGTGTAAATTGGTGTGAATTTTTAAAAAAAATGGGGCAAATTTCCTTAGAAATGGTGTAAATGTAAAGAACACTCGGTGTCACTCAACAGCTGCACCAATCAGAAAAACCCAAACCACAACAACGTGGTGTTCTGACCGTTGGCTGCTTGGGGCTGTGACCCCAAGATAAGGGTGATGTGCAGACACAATCAAGTGGGCTGCTTCTCGGACTTGGCCAGATGCCTTTCTCAAAAACAAAAAAAGAGGTGGGGGGATGGCCCCGAAATGACCGCGCCATCCCTTGCGTCAGATGCATCCCATTGTCACGGCCGCCCCCCCCCCCCGCGCCCCGGGAGATGGCACCCAATAACAGTGCGCCACCTCCCCCCCCCCCCCCGGGGGGGTGTGACCTAATTAAAAAACAGACAAATGCAAACCAGAGGTAATGCACTCCACAGTCAGGCATAAGTGCATCTTTATTCTCTATGCCAAACCTGGTTGAACCTCAAGACACACACTGTTTCTGAAACAGAAAACAGGGGGGACTCCCCGGGGGGGGGGGGGACTCCAGTGCACCAGCACCTGCACCGTACTTCTGTGGGTGCTAACTGTCAGTCCCTCGAGGCTTTCGGGTGCATGGCTTTGGAAAGATGTGCAAGTGACGGCATCACACCCACCGCCCCCGGGGACTATGCATGGGGGGGGGGGGGCTATTCAAGGGGGCGGCGAGGCACCCTTACGCCCCCTTACGAGAACAACGGTTACCCACCCCCCTATGTCCACCCCCGAAGGAATGCTGAGTTATTGCACGTGGGCACAAGACGCGGCCAGCACAAAAACGCAGAAAGAAAATCGGCTCGTCAGTGGCCTAAAAGACCATAGGTACCTTTCTGTCACAAGAGCGAGACACAGAGGTGCCACTGGGCAGGCCACCAACACGCGAAGCAATGGGTCGCAGCGGTACGTTCAAAACCACCGCCAAGCTGGTACCATCGGACCTGAAATGTTAACTACACATCGACTTCACATATAGCGGGAAACCGTGATCCCCCCTCCCCCCGGGGGCAGAGCCCCGTTCGGATGAGTTCACAGGGATCCATGAGGGGTGAAAAACAAGAGAGCACAGGAAAATCGTGGCACCAGTCAAGACAGACGGCGCTGCATGGTCCTGGGTGCGGCATATGCCAAGAGGCGTACACTGCAGGAGTCCATACTGCATGTGCTTGGAGCCAGCGGCGAAGGCGGAAGAAAACCGTGTCACGGGTAGCTGGCAAAAAGTATACGACGTGGCAGCACCAATTGAGGGTGCTGTCGACGTCCCAGGGTGTCCTGCTGATTATACGCGGAACCGCCGAGTGCAGCGCGCGCAAAACTGTTGACCGCGGGTAATCGGACAAGCTCACCAGTCCAACCCCCCCCTCCCCCCCCGGACGACGCCCCCCCCCGTGCGGTGACTCGCGGGTGTGTCAAGTGGTGATTGCGCTCAGGGAAAATGTGCAATCCACAGCATTGCACAGCCAAAAAGAGATCAAGGCTGATCACGAACCGGAATGTCCGGTCCTACGCACCTTACGCCAAAGTCTCTGGGGCGCAGTAGCGGGATACACTGAAGGGCCTGCAGCACGTACACAGAAGATGCCCGCTCAGACTGGGCCACCGATGCCATGACCCACAACATGTGCAACACCCGCTCAGCCACATGCCATGGGCACAGGTTCCCCCAGCAATCTCTCTACTTGAAACCAAACATTGGCGTCTCTTCACAGAACAAGCACCAGCACAACAGGAAGGGGGGGGGGGTGTCACCAAATTCCCCCCTACCCCTGGGGGGAACGGACACCACACAACAGTCACCCGAGTTCGTACAACCCAACTCAAAAATAGGTCCGGCGCCTTTGGCACCTGTGATTTCCTATTGATTTCTTATTGTTCATAGGCCAAGTGACCCCCCCTCCCCCGGGGGGGGGGGGGGGGATGGACAAGAGGGGGGGGGGGCAAACTGAAAACCAACATCCGCTGTTGTTCTGACGCGGGGGCTGGTTGTGCGCACCGTGAAAGCAAGGCAATGCATCATTGACACCCAGGCAGCCATGCCTACGGAGGTGCAGCACAGTCACGTACTGAAGGGAGGGGCAACACGAGGCAGGACAGTCGTCGGGGTCCCTGAAACACCATCCCCCAGCCCTGAATCACAAGGACAAACCTGATAACCAGAACAGGAAATCGCCCACTTCCACAGTTCCAACCGTTGTGAAACCAGCACCTCGTGCTGTTCTGACAAATGTGGGGGGGGGGGGGGAGCAGGCCTGAATCAGAAGGGGGGGTGTTGGCCATGACGTCAGGCTTTGAAGTAAACCGGCATGATCCTGACCTCAAGCCGGACGGAATCAGTTTAATTCAACCGGCATCGAATGTTGCCGTTCACCGCTCGACCGTGGCTATCAAATGCTTTATGGTCGGGTGTTGGGGGGGGGGGGGGGGTTGGCACAAGGCCTCGGTATCTCGGTTGGGGGGGGGGTGTTGGGGGTGTTGGGCGGGGGGAGGTTTGGCACAAGGCCTCGGTATCTCGGTTGGGGGGGGGTGTTGGGGGTGTTGGGGGTGTTGGGGGGGGGGTTGGCACAAGGCCTCGGTATCTCGGTTGGGGGGAGGGGGTGTTGGGGGTGTTGGGGGTGTTGGGGGGGGGGTTGGCACAAGGCCTCGGTATCTCGGTTGGGGGGGGGGGTGTTGGGGGTGTTGGGGGGGGGGGGGTTGGCACAAGGTCTCGGTATCTCGGTTGGGGTGTTGGGGGTGTTGGGGGTGGAGGGGGATCAGAGACCCAAAAGTTTGTGTACCAAAAATGGCCCAACAAGATTTTCCTGATGGTAAATTTCGTTTTGTCCAGCGATGGTCACTTTGGTCTGGAGGGGGGGGGGGGGGAACCATTGCCAAAGAAACATTCTAACTCAGGCCGAAGGGGGAGGTGGGGTGTTGTGTAATGATGGCCGGGATAGTGGGTGTGGAGGGGGGCTGGAGTGCGGGGGTGCGTGCCGAGGGCGGGCTGTCACGTCCCGTGGGCATGGGAAGGGAGAGGGGCGTGCCAGACCTTTGGTACAAATGGAGCCCTCGTAGCACCAGGTGCTCCAGGGCCACCACTTTTGGCGGGTCCAGTGCCCCTGGGTGTACTTCGCGTTTGTTGAGGGAATGCACTCCTCGGTGGTGTTGATGTCGCTGTGGCGCGTGCCCATTGTGTGGCGACTGAAGGCACAGCAACAGGGGGCCGGCGGGCGCGGGCGCTGCGCTGCGCACCCCCTCCCCCGCGCAGAGCTACGGTCGAGCTGGGGGAGGGCTGCCAGAACTGCCAGATGGGGATACACCTGGACCACTGGAAGCCGGGTCTCGTAGCATTCCACACGTATGTTGGATCAGTGGATCAAGTGCGAGTGACTTTCTTGTGAGTAAAAATATGTCTTGTTTTGGGGGGGGGGGTGTTCCTGACTAAGGTGAGCTAACCAGGCCTGCTCAACTTATGGTACTGGAGATAACTGTTGGCATCAATTTTCAGAGCTGTCCAGTTCGATGATTGTTTGTTCGTTTGTCTGTTTGGGGGGGGGGGGTGTTGCACAGTGCGTGCACAGTTCAAGGGTTTTTGGACGTTGACCCAGAATTCACCCAGTGGAATGGCCCTCACAGCAACACACCAGCAAGCCACATACACACAACCAAAGGTGCTTGGAAACCACATCTCCGTACACTAAGTTTTCAAAACAAAAAGTTTGCACGGTGCTATTGACTCGGTGCTTTGTTCCAAACCCATCTACAAAACACAAATTGGGTCTGCACTTTCGGCCTGGCCAAACTTGGCGGTTTGGCGTCCCTGAATCGAGCTCCTTGCAACATGAGTGTTTGGCTGACTGAGTCCACGCCTGCACACTGTCAGCCCATGCACCTGTCACCCTTGATTGCGATTACTGGGCCGACATAGAGGACATGACCGCTCAGCTTCTCGACACTCATGATACAAAGGGGTGGGACCACGGATGGACAGGCTAGGAACCCCCCCTTTTTAGACGACGTTGGGAACCAGGACCCACTGAGGTATTTGGGGGCAATCAAAGCGATCCCTGCACGTCCTGGTGACCCATGCTGCAGTAGATGCATAGGTTGCGAAACTTCCTTGCAAAGCATGCACCATGTGCCTAATGGCCTCATGGACCCATGGTGTACCCTTCCACAAGTCCAAGTGGGTGCGGGTGCACGGTGCGGTTTTCTGATTATCTGAATTTCTCAGTTTGGAGGCTATAGAATACATAAAAAGCGAACCCAAGGGATCATTGAATGTGTGTTGATGGGGCAAAACAAGTTATCTTGTGGATTGACATATCTTGATAGGGTACTTCAATGGTACTGGTGAACATAGTTGTGATAGGCCCTGAAACTGGTTGATCTCGCCCAAAGAATGATGCATTGCTCTGAACCACAGGGGAATTGAAAGAAGAGAGTACAGTTTTCATATTCTCCGTGAAATTCCGCACATTTTGACTATCCATATGTATTTTCCATATGTTAGCTCAGAAATGATCATTTTTGACTGGGTGAGCGCAAGACCCAAATATGGGCAGACCCTACTGAGTTGAAAATTGGAAATAATTTTATCCTGAGCTGCAGAAATTTTATTCAAGACATCCAAAGTGATTTTTAGGCTACTTTTATGATGGAGAATCATAATTTCTTGTGTCTGTTGAACTATCTTGACTCTATGCCCTATTTCTGAGACGTCCCATTTTGAAGTCCAATTTCAGGTGGCCAGAAGTGTCCCAAGTGACCTACAGTGATGGTGGAGACTTTATTTGGGTGTATATCATGCAGTTTAGATGTTATTTGATGGTGGGAACACATGCCAAGACCTACCGTGCAGAGTAGTAAGGATGGCATGTACATATGGTAGTTGTTTGAAGTGAACACTCCAGTCAAATGCTGAAGTGCTGAAAATATTTAAGACTGATGAAAACCAGTGCCAGCCAGCCCTAGCACACACTGTGAAACATTGCGACACTTGCACATATTGGTTTGTAAAGTCTACCAACACACATGTTTGTATGCAGCCCCATTTATGCTCTATTGATGAATTCTTCTTGCCGTCCTTAGTCCCCTTCTTATTGATTCTTTTTACTGGACCTGCAGAGCAAGGGAGCAAGGAGATTTGTTCCTGCACAACACAACACAACACAACACAACACAACACAACACAACACAACACAACACAACACAACACAACACAACACAACACAACACAACACAACACAACACAACACAACACAACACAACGCAACGCAACGCAGCACAACACAACACAACACAACACAACGCAACGCAACGCAACGCAACGCAACGCAACGCAACACAACACGACACGACACGACACAACACAACACAACACAACACAACACAACACAACACAGCACAGAAATTGATTTGATTATTTGGAACACGAGTACATAGGGCAAGATCAATGGTATGGTCCAAACAAACTGTCATTTTGACAGATGGTGCTGTTGCATTCACACGGCCAAAAACGTGGATGCACACTCATTGCTTGAATACAACCACATGTAGAGTATCAGTCATAGCAACAGGTAAGAAACACAACCATCTATTCAGCATCTACATCATACTTTTCGATGAAATAATTCGTTTGCGAAATATTGTTGTCCTCTTGATTTTGAAAAATTGCAAGATTCAAAAATAAAATTGATACTGGTACCAAAAACCACAAATAAGCAACTTAGGTTGCAGTTGAAACCGGGTTCGCTATGCTCACTCAGACCTCCCTTTTTGACCTCTATAGTATTATTGCCACCTCTCATTGGTGCAAAATTGTTGCACTACTGGTATCCATGGTGTCCTGCCTCCTACTACTCATGATGTGCATCCAAACCTACGTCTTTGATTATTGATCGACATCGTTCCTGTTGCAAGCATGCTGCAACCAGCTCAAAAACATCTAGTCCTACGGCTAGCAAATGTCCGTGCCCAACATAAAAAATGACATGTATTGTGTAATATCACGTTGTATTGGGCGATTTTCGTTGCGCAGTTGCACACGTGCTTCCCTGACGCCAACTTCAACCTTGGCATCTAACACTGAAATCGACGTTAGAGGAGCCTGTCTGCAGAAACAGCAGTCTCAGCAGGGTCTACCTTCAGGTCTCCAAGGCCGTTAAACATGTTTGGTCATAAACAATGGTGGTTTTATGGGTCTGTACGTGGTTGCTTTTGTGGTTTCTAACTCCGGAGTTTCCAACACCGATTTTTGGTATGTATGGTATTTGTACACCCAAGAAATGGTGATCTGCTCAATAAGCTGGTACACAAAGTAATCAGAAAAAAATGAAAGTACAAAGCAAAAGGAAAATGGGAACGATAGGCATGGCACCAGGAAGTGTTGCAAAAAAGAACGTGAAATGTGGTGCATCTCAGCCAGAATCCCATTTGCAAAGCAAACATTCCTTCCAGCAGGCGACTGTCAGCAGTCATTGCCGCTGACGTTGGGTATTTTACAACTGCTTCACAGATCCACTGGAAGACGGTGTTTCACACACAGACATGTCCTGTACTTATTGGTTGATACGGGGAATATTACTCACACCTGAGCCAGGATTACCGTTGAGCCCAGATGCAATCCCCACAATCTACAATAGAGGCTGAGGGGCGCCACTGGCATGCCTGCCTCTGGCCTTGCTGGGAACAAAACGGTGACTAAATACTCTAGACATGTGCCATTCGCCATGGAGTATCTTCTGCCAGTGTCTCCTCCGACCACCCCTTGGGCACCCTTGGGATGGTAATATCTACAGGCTCTGTTCTTTTTCCACCACCATTCACCAGATCGCACGTGCGGCCAGTGGGAAATTGAAGGAGAGTGCTTTGGGTGACTTCATTGGGAAGAACCCCAAAATTCTGCGTGACACACTGTTTCCCTTGATACCTAGGCCTGACATTTTGTACACCTGACCCTCTGTTGAGCTATCAGGAGGTACGCGACGAGATACTCCATTGGCCAAACTGTTTACTAGATCCGCAAGCAGTGAACACCAACGTCGTAGCAGGAAACCTGCACCATGACGAAGTTCAATCACTCCCTGTGGACGCACTAACAACGTCAGATGGGATGCGGCGTGGCATCCGGCCATATGTACACTGTACACTTTGTCAGTCCGTTGATGGCTACTGATCGACTGCCAGTGGTGCTCTGCTAACAGCTGGCCGTTGGCAGATGGTACTTGACCAGCCGGCGACGGCGGCTGGGGGCTAACCGACAAGTCTTGGCTGGTAACCAACCAACGGCTTTCCTTGGGCAAAGCCAGGAAACGGGCCTTCAAGAGCGTCGTGCAGAGCGGTCTTTGTGGTCCGGAGTAGGGCGCAGCGGAGGAAGGCCATCGCACCGGCATGTGAAAGAGGGGGACTTGGCAAGGGAATTCGGTCGCGGGTAACTTGTGGCCAATCCACCGACGCACTCTGAAATTCTGGTGGAAGCGTAGGGGAAAGGGTCGGGCAGAGGTCCCATCCCCAACACTGCTCGATATTGTGCTGCAGGCGCCTCACACACAACGCGCGGTGCTCCAGAATGTCTTGCAAGTAAAATGCCAGTTTGAAGTACGGGGCCCAAATCGGCATAACGTTGAGGGGAAGGGATCGATGCAGGTGTCGTCGATGCCGAACACACACAACCTTTTGTGGGGTGATCGCGCGTTCTATGATGAGGAGTTGGTTCTGTGGCATTAGTAAAAGGGGGAAGCATTCCTGAACCAAATGAGATTGGGCGCTGAGGCTCCACTGGGTTGATCGCTGCCGAACTCCCCGAGACATGGCTGACGACTAAGCGCCGTTCTGAACAAAAAATATTCAGGAAAAACACACGCGACGTGCAGAAGGAGAGCGAGAGAGAATTGGTGACCAGACACACACAGGGGCACTCTGCGGGGGCACTCACACACATGCGGCACCCATGGGGCCCACAGGGGGCCCGCGGGGTTGGACCCCTCCAAAGGGACCCCAGAGGGGCAACCCGCAAGGGCCGAACCGGCCCCCAGGCCTCCAAACCCAAGTCCCAAGCCAAGCCGGAGCCCAAGAAGGCACCTCCCCCCCAAAAGGGGCGAACAGGGTATAACGGGTGCGGTGAGCAGCAACGCCACAACGCCAATCCCGGACACGATGCAGGACGCGAATCAACAGGAAGCAGGACAACGCGTGTCAGACAACGCAGGGAGTCACAGCCTGCAGGCTTCCATTTGAAGGAGAGCGAGGCCACGGGGCGGCGCACTCAACGTGCGTAACACCGGTCGGCCCCGGTTGGCAATACGGCTGCGGGGCAGGGGCTGGCAGGTGCAAACCCGTGCGGACGGGGCAGGTGCGCGTGGGCAGAAGCGGTTGAGGCGGAACTGGCAGTTACGCTCAATGAGACCCGTTCCCGCCTTCAAGCACAGGCCACAGGGGCCCTATGGGCGAGTCCTTGCACTGCGTGCACACTGCGCGCTACTCGGAGGATAGATGCAGTGAAGTGATTTGCATACAATCGGCGATGGTTGAATGGGCAAGGCAAACCACCCTATACCATTCCCCATCGGGTGGAAGCAAGCAACACCACGCAATCTTTGACTGGCAGTTGGCTAACACAGTAGGAACTTGTCCCGCAACTGACTCAAACAACTGGTGCCTGGGCTGCCCTGGCGCCCAAATCAGCTGTCTACTTTGCGCCGGACTATCCGGCGCAAATCCAGCGTCAAAAATTTCAAATCCAGCGCAAACCCTGATTGGGGCATGATGGCGTTTGCAGCACATTTCGCCCCTTGGTCTTCAGAATAGTCCGCCATGTCTTTCCGTATGTACCATGCACAGCGTAACGCACACGCAGCATAAGCCACACCCTTGTCCAAGCCACACGCGGCGTTACCTGCAACCCTCATGCCACGTTTGCAAAATTACTTTCATGATGACAAATGAAAAATGGAGCTTCAGAAGGAGCAGCATCATTATCCTTCCAAAAGTGTGTGCAGTGGGTGTTGAACCAATGTCGTGCACTCTGCAAGGCATGGCATAAGCCACTTGACCAAAGGACCTCCGCTTTTTTTTCACGGTTAAGGACTGTTTATTGCCTGGAGCCATGTCTATCCAGCGTAAATCCAGCGCCACATTTTTCAAACCCAGCGCAATTACAGCGTCAACTACCCAAAAATCCACCGCAAAGTAGACAGCTGGCCCAAATCGTTGCACTGCGCGCGCACTGCACTGGGGGCGCCCCCTACGGACACCCGGAAAACAACGAACGGCCCCGCGCAGCCCAACAGAGGGCTTCTCAGCCGCCCATTGCGGACCGCCGCACGGCCCCTCAAAGGGACGGCAAGCCCCACGGGGTCCTCCCCGTCCTCTCCGCTTCACAGGACCGGTAGCAGTGCGCAATCCACTCATCCACCTGGTCCGCCACGGCCCCGGCCCCGTGGAACCCGCTCATCCCCCGCCGCTCGCCCCCGTCGAGGGTGCGCTGCTGGGCCGCGGACCCGGGCAGGATCGCGGTGCGGGGGTGGGGCTGGAACCGGTCGCGGTGGCTCACCAGCTCCGACCCGGCGAGCGGTGTCCAGCGGGAGAACTGGACGCGGTCGGGCCGGAGCTGCCGCGCGAGCCGGACGGTGGCGCGGACGGTGTCCTCCGTTTCCCCGGGAAGCCCGATGATGAACCCGCAGGAGAGCGCGATGCCCGCCTCCCGGATCGCCTGCGCCCCCCGCAGCATCTGCGCCGGGGACTCCCCCTTGCGCACGTACTTGAGGAGCTGCGGCGCGCCGCTCTCCGCGCCCATGAAGAGCTGGTGGCAGCCGGCCGCCCGCATCAGCGCCGCCGGCCCGCGGGAGATCGTGTCGGCGCGGGTGTTGGCGAACCACGTGAGGTCCACTTGCTGGCCGTCGGGCGATCAGCGCGCGGCAGAGGGCCCGCACGCGCCGGGGGTCGGCTGTGAAGAGGTCGTCCACGAACGAGACCTCCCGCACGCCGGCCGCGGCCAGCGCCGCAAGGGCGTCCGCCGCGGCCCGGGGCTCCCACCCGCGGACCGTGCGGCCCAGGACCGCGGGGGTGGCGCAGAACGCGCACCGGAACGGGCAGCCGCGGGCGGTCATGAAGGTGACCATGGGGCTCCGGAGGGCGTCCGGGCACCAGTAGGCGTGCAGGGGCAGGTCGTGGAAGGAGGGGAACGGGAGCGGGGCCACGGTGTCGGCGAACGCGGTGCGGAAGGCCTCCGGGGCAACGCGCGGGATGTCGCCGGTGGCGCGGGGGCTGCCCTGCATCACGAAGCCCGGGAGCGCAGCCGCCGCGGACACGTGGCGGGTCCGGTCGGAGGCCGTCGGGCCGGGGGCGGCGGTGTTGTCCGGCAGCCGCTTGAAGACCACTTCCCCTTCGCCCCGGAACGCGGCGTCCACGCTGGGGCACTGCGCGAGGACGGTCATCGGGGCAGCCGATGCCTGGGCCCCCCCTGCAACGACCACGGTCTCGGGGCTTCGGGCCTGTGGGGCAGCGGGGCAGGAGGCGTCCACACCCTAAGACACCCCAACACACCAACGGCTCAGGATCCAGTCCACCAGACACAGGGCGGGAAGAAGATTGCTTTGGGGGGCGGGGTGGCGCATAAGCCCATTTGCCCAACCCCCCCACCCTCCTTGGTCGCCGTGCCGGGAGGGGAGGGGGGCCAGGGGTGCCCTACGTGCCGTGCCGGGGGGGGGGGGGGGCGGGGGCGACCCCAACGTCTACGGCTCAAAATGATCCCCACTTCGCGCTGATCATTCTGACTACACATATGTGGGGGAAAATTTTTTTGGTGAAAAAAACTTTTCCGGGCCAAAATTTGTGTTCCGGCGCCTTCGGCGGCAAAATCCGTCCTTACACAAAACAAAGGGCCCGGCACGGAAGGGAGGGGGGGAACCTCCCCCCCCCTCCCAAAGCAATTTTCGGATCGCCCAGCGTGGGGGCCCACAACGCAAAAGTGCAAAGGCAATGGCAAGGGCAGACCCCGAGGCCCCGCTCCCGTTCCCCTCCTTCCACGACCTGCCCCTGCACGCCTACTGGTGCCCGGACGCCCTCCAGAGCCCCATGGTCACCTTCATGACCGCCCGCGGCTGCCCCTTCCGGTGCGCGTTCTGCGCCACCCCCGCGGTCCTGGGCCGCACAGGTGGGAGCCCCGGGCGGCAGCGGACGCCCTCGAGGCGCTGGCCGCGGCAGGAGTCCGACAAATGCATGTACTTGCACACGTGCGCCTTTCACGCGACATGCCATACGCGGTCTCACTCCGCAGCCTTGGTATCCATGCGCCCCTTTGAAGCGCGTTGTGAGCCTGGTTTGCGGTGTACAACGTGGGGAGGGCAGGACACAGCTCGGGGCCGGGCTGGGCTTGGAGGCGGGGGGGGGGGTCTGGAGATGGGCGCCCCTCCTGTTGCAACAATGGCGGGTGTCCAATAAGGCGCAAGAAGAGAGACCGTTGTGGTCAACACCCAAACCGGTACTTGGGCTGCGGGTGGGATCCGCCAGGGCACCAACCACTCGGTCGCCATTCTTCTTTGTATCCTTTGGACCGGCCTGAGCCCACCTCATGGCTCACTCCACTCGTCCCCCACACCCCCTCCCGGTTGTGAGAAGAGTCCTGTGTCCAGGGCTGAGTTGTTCAGGTACCTGTTTGCGCCAGAGCACATGATATACAAAGTCACGCAGAGATGGGTAGAATTTCGCCCGAAAGAACAAACTCCATACTCATCGAGAGGGAGGGAGGGGGGGCGATCCCTTGGTGCTCACTTGCCAAAAGCGGGTGGGGACACCGTTACACAACCCCGCAGACTGTCGGGCTGTCCAGTGGAGGGACAGGGGGTGGGGCATCGTGGCGCAGAATGTCGTGTTTGCATCACTTGCACAACCATTCGGTGGGTCATCATTGGCCAAACAGACCCCCCTTCATCTCCCTCCGACCTGCTCTCAGACCTCTTCTTGGACCTTCCCCCTCAGACGACTCTGCTTCCCTTGCTCAGACCCCCTCCCTCAGACGTCCATCCCACCCTCAGACTCCCCTCCTTGACCCCCTCAGATAACCCTCTCAAACCCCTTTGTCCCCCCTCAGACACCCCCCCCCTCGACATTCCTCTTTCTCCTCCCCTCCAGAAGGGGCCGCATCAGATAGTCCTCTGGACCTAATGATTACCTATGGTTGCACCCCTTTGCCTCAGGGTCCCGGGCAGCCGTCCTCACAACCAGGGATGGATCTAACTTGGGGGGGGGGGGTGTCCCTCCCTACCCCCGTGTGGCGACACGTGGGTGTGTCACGTGGTGATTGCGGTCAAAAGAATTGCGCAAGCAGCAGCATGCACAGCCAAAAAGAGATCAAGGCTGATCACGAACCGGAATGACCGGTCCTAGGCGCCTTTCGCCAATGTCTGTCAACAGCGGAGGCAGCGGATAGTGATGACCTGCATCGTACAGATAGTAATTGCCTGTTCATACGGTGTCATGCATGCCATGAACGTATCAGGTATGTACAGTCACCTCCACCGCTACATTCATACATCGGCATCTCTTAATACAACATCCAGCGAAACAAGTGCAGACATTATCCCCTGTGCTACCCGTCACGCCCCTGCAACAGCCACCAAGGCCAGAGGGACACTCTGAGTAGTCAACATGAAACAGGCAAGCAACAGACCCCCTCCCCCGGGAAAGGTTGTCTCTGTGGGCAGTGACCGTGTAGACAATCGCCCTTCCCCGAAGGAGCTGCTCGCGCCGAGCAAAAGCAACAGACCCCCTCCCCCTGCCCCCCTTCTGTGGGGGGGCGTTGTGTTGTGTGTCATGTAAGCAACCAGGGCTCACCACATGTTGACCAATCTCCGCACCAAGAAGAGCGCCGTCATGTGGGATATGCCATGAAGCATACCGCTGGCCATCCCATATGGCATGTTGTTTCAGCCACTCCCACAGACGCCCGCGTGCCACTTCTTTGGTACAAGGCATGCAACGGGATACATATACAACCCACCTTTGACTTATAGTAACATCATGAGGACTATAACTCAGAAATCGTTGCATTGCTTTTTGGCAAGCTCGCACTGCTCTGTTTCTGTCATGGCCACATAGAATGCTGATTTGCAACCATGCTGCCACAGACATCAAGTATTCACTCCAACCGGACAGAAAAGGACCGCACTTCATGAGAACACCTGTGAATAGGTTGCTGAGACTTGTCTCGGTTACAGCCCATGGGGATTGCAACGGGGCACCCTGTTTCAACTGCCACGACGTATTCAGGGCAGATGGGTGCACGTAAACTGTGCCCCAGCCACAGCGACGTTCCATGGCTATACCTAAAGCGTACAGATCGCCGTTCATACATGTCAGCCGACAATCATGCACATGTTCACTAATGCATGGGCACAGTACCCGCAGCGACCAAGCGTGCTGTGGCAGTTTGCAAACATGAGGCATCGCCCCAGAAGCACCTGGGCCCTTAGAGGCCACAATCACATTATCACGAAACTGCGCCAATGCGATGATGCGCCCTCTATTATTGACCCAGATAGGATAACCGGAGTCAGTGGTACGCAATTTACCCAAGGCATGAAATCGCTGTTTATGCACGTGGAAGCTCCACAAGCTATGTAAATCGGCTGCCTGGGCACTGAAAGGCCCACCCATAGGCAGTGCAAAGGAACGGGACCAGCAAGAACCGGCGTCTTGGCAAAAACTATCGTCCTGCAAGCAAAACCGGACGAGCTCTATGAGTTCAGCGTGTGACAATATATCAAAGTTGAATGCACTTGCTTTACCACAGCGGTCCAGGCACTTGTCGTATTTATGTACAGACCAAAACATTTGCGTAGCCCTCCACTTGCGCTGGCTGCGGAGCCACTGAGTGGCAGCATCAAAATGTTGTAAGACATCAGCAGGCAAAATACGGTTAAACTGATCTTTACAGTCTGCCTCTCCTATCACCGTACAGTTCCAACTATTAAGATCAGTCATCCACTGGGCCACGCCTTGGATGGACAAATGCAAGAAAGAACCAGTTATTTCCTGGGACAGGGTTTTCAAAAAGCATGTGAAAGCTCTGGCAGCAATACGGAGCTTCCAGCGGGGTATCACGGGTGCAGACTGTGCACAGATCGGTCTCCATGTAATCCTAGGTAACGTCAAAGATTTACCTTTTCCAATGAGGTACAGCAGAGCTAAGCGGGCCCTATCATTACATTCCCAACCATGACCACGCACGAGGTCGATCAGTCCCGACAAAACATCACTTGGTGATTCTCGTGTACTGTGGTATTTTTCTGCAGTTAAAAACTGAGCGGTCTCATCCCATATCCACCGGCGACAGAAACCCCACATGGTCCCTAGTGACTTGTCAACGATGCGGACCACTGCGACTTTGCTTAAGCGCGCGGCAGTCGTTTGCACGTGAGAAAGCATGGCACCTGAATGACTAAAAAGGCCCTTGGGGAGCAGCTTGCCCAAATTAGGCAATGCAGCGTTTAACGGGCGAGCGAGGTCTGCGAGGTCCCGTACAGCGGTATCTCTGCAAGTAGAGCCGGCCAGAGGCGGCGGATCTTTACTGCGCAAATCTGCTCCATCAAACTGGACTGACACGGGTAATAAACAGAAATGGCCATCCCGGACAGTCACTGTGCCCCCCTGCTCCCATAGGTCTATAAACTCAGGGGTACAATGGCACCCTACCCCCCTCCCCCCCTTGTTGTGACGAGGCGTCACAATATGCGTCACAAAAAACCCCGGTCACAGATTGAGCCACGCAGGGTGCCAGGAGGCAGGCAGCACACCCCTTCACTTAGCATTCAATGCAAACCATTGCATATACCAGGAAACGGTTTTTTTCGTCTTTTTTGCTGGTGCACCAGGGTTCTTATTCACTGTCACTGTCACTGTCAGTACCCAGTACCCACAGCTGCACCCACAGCACCCACAGCCAGAGCAATTGCTGCGGCGCAACGGGCTGCATGGCTCGTTTTTTTTTCGGCATGCCGCGGCTGAAACACACGGCCGATCACACTGAAAACCCACCTTCTTTTGACCCATGACAGAACTATGACAACGGCTGTCGGAAGGATGCGGCAGACAAATGAGCTGCTGCGAATGTCGTCAGTCTTGAGAGCCTACAGAGAACACAGTGTCAGTTGACACCGCGTCTCATCTCTCTGTCGCGCATGCAAGCAGAATGTCACAAAAACAGAATTCTCACAAAAACACAGGAAGCTCAGGAACACAAAGATGAGCAATCCAGCAACCATCCCGCATGCCCTCGGAAAATACCACAGAGCCTTTTGGGTGTCACAATATTTTCAGAAAAGCTGTTTTCCCACTATGGCCTATTGTATTTTTTGTGACATGTCACAATTCACTACTCCCTCCCCCTCCCCCCCCTCCCCCACCCCCTGAGTAGCGCACAAATTAGATCCATCCCTGCTCACAACTATCCAGCAAACCCTCCTCACAGCCCCAGTGGAAACCAGGGGCGCTGGGAGTGCAAAGAGGGGCCACACTGGACCCTTCCCCCCATATCATGTTGCAGGATCCAGAGTTTGTCTGCATGCGCCTGGTCTGCTCTGTCGAGCTTCGATGTGTTGTGGTGCACCAACCGCTGCAGTTCTCTCTGGTGCCAACGACATGTGCCCTGGAGCCATGCTGCGGAGTCTGTTGCTGCTGTATTCACCTTGGTGGGATTTGATATTGTCAAAAAAAATTTTGCAGTTGACCTCCATGATGCTCCGTGCGCCATGCTAGGCAACAACTGACACCACCCACCCACACACTCCGTGTGGGGGGGAATGTTTGCCCGGCGCGCTACTTTTAGACTATGTTCCCCCCGAAGAGCCCCCAAGCACACCCCTTGGAAACGCCCTTAGAATTAGGTGACCCAAACTGCCCCAGCTCAAGAAAATTGCAAACTGGGGTACACAGTACCACTCTCGCTCCTTTAAGGGCGATCTTGGTCAACACCTTAGCAAGTTGGGAGAATGGGGGGTTAGGATAGCACAACCGCATCGATCTCCAGTAGAAGCGATAGGCGTTATTGAGGTATCGCGAACAGTAGAGCTGCATCATAACATTGGTCCCACAAGTGTGGGTGTCAATACATTCAGTACAATAGCGCTCCTTACACTCATCACCAACTGCGACGGTGGAGCGATCTAGCAACACAACGCACACACTTCTGCTTCATCCTCTGCCTCATCTTGCGTGCCACAACCGAGCAAACAGCTGCTCAATGTGTGCCCTATACCACCCGTGCACGTCATTGTAACATTGTTGGCGGGATGTCAAAGTGCCATTCTTTCTTCCAATGAATGGCACAATGACATGAATCCGGCCCTTATAAGCACCATCATGGCCTCCAACTTCGAAATCAAAGAAATCACCTTGGGTACAAGAAGGTCCATACCCATCCCAAATCAAAACATCTGCTGATGTCCCGGGGGCCAAGGGGCAAATCCATATAATGTTGCCCAACATATCAACGGCAACAGTCCACGGGTAGGGCACGGGTCACAAAAGATGCCCGGCGCGCGCCCGGCGCGCTAACGTTCCCCCTGGGTAACCAGGTGCCCATACCACTGGGCGCCACCCACCCACACACCCACACACCCACACCCACACAGACACACCCAAAGAAACCCCTTTGCCATAAATAGGCAGCCAAAGGGCCATGCAAAGCGTGGGTTGTGGCTTCATATCCTGAGACCAAAGTGGCGCCAGCTGAAAGGGCTGTGGTACAGTGGTACTTGCGGAAAGGTCTGTGATAAGAGCCATTCAACAAAGAAAACATGTGCATGACCGGTTGTGCGGACACCACAGTCTGCGGAGCTTTTGGTAGTGGCGCAGGAATGACAAACCACACGAATGCATGCACATACACTGCGTGGGGATGACACACACGACAAACAGGCACGCAGACAATGAAGCAAGTCGACGGGTGTCCGGCTCCTCGTCAGGCTGCTACAAGCAGAGACTGCGAACGTCCGACACGTAGCAACTAGGCACGCGCGCACACGCGCGTGCGCGTGCAAGGGGCAGGGACCTTGATAAGCCGTGCGTACTCCTCCACAAGGCCCATGGTCATGGTCGTGACTGTCATCCCCACAATGCAAGGGCGGCACTCAACAACCGATTGCACGGTATCGGCTTGGCTCAGGTTGAGGGCGTCAGCATCTACAACACGGCAGACGGAGCGCGAGACCGTGGCCTGCAGCTGCAGCAGACCCAGAGGGGGGTACATGCTGCCGGAGCGGGTAAAGGCTTTGCATGCCCTTGGAGGCTGCAGCAGTAGGGCTTTGAACATGGTGCCTCGGTCCTAAAAAAAAAAGGCAGAACAGATCCCCACCTCGAAAGCTGCATGCACCACCGTCCTACTGCAGACTGCACACTCCTACTTACCTACTCCAACTTACTCCAGTCCCCCTGCCCCCCCTGCGCCATTACACAGACAACAATAAAAATACCGAAAACGAACGCCGTGTGTTGCCTGGGCAAGGTCATTTGTTGCGCATGACCCTGAAACCTTCAGCGACTTACAATCACACCGACAGTTTTGGGCAATCTTACTGAAGCGCAGCCCTTTCAGACAGTACCACTGTACCACAGCCCTTTGCCTGCAAAGGCTGTGGTGCAATGGCAGTGCCGGCAAGGGCTGCGGTACAGTGCTGCTTCCTGAAACACCACTGAACCACAGCCCTTGTGCCACTGTACCACAGCCCTTGTGCCACTGTACCACAGCCCTTGCAGTGTAGGCCCAAAGGGACAGTGTTGTGGTAAGGTGTGCCATGCCGGGGTGCTTGCATTAGCAGCTTTTCTTTAACAACCAATTTTCACTGTGCCCTTCATGGTCATGCTTCCTGTCCCTCAGCTCGGATTTAGGACATCATCACCCATCTGGAATGGAGTGAAACAGTTACATGGAGGGTATGTTTGCCTGGCGCGCCCGGCATCCAAATCAATGTTCCGGCCATCTATCCCAATGCTTTACACCCAAACATCAGACCCTCCTCCAGCCCAGGAACCCTAAGCACAAATGACCCAACAAAGCAGCACTGCGTGCGAACACAAAGGCTTTCATGTTTTCATGCATTAGACAACTGTAACCCCTGCCAAGGATTGTGTTCCAAGGAAATAATATAGGGTGTATTGTAACGTGGGAAGGTCACAAAGATAAAGAAGGTTAGGTTCCCTATAGGTACCGAAACCACTGAAGCATAGGTCTGGACGGCCTTGGGTTCCCCGAAGGTACTTCCTCAACACTTGTCCCCAAAAGCAGAAGCGGGAGGGGTCCCCATGGTGGGGAGAAAACAATATGGCTACATAACCCTTGCCTTCTTGGGTCCCCATGGTGGGGAGAAGTCAATATGGCGACATAACCCCTGCCTTCTCGGGGTCCCCATGGTGGGGGGAAATCAACCTAGAGAAGAGTGGATGTGGTGGAAATGAGCAAAAAAAGTGTGAGAAGGGGTAAAAATGGTTGAAACTGGGTGAAAATCCAAATATACCATATCCCCAATCCGGATGTTCCATTTGATACAGCACAAAATCTTTGACATCGGTTTTTCAGACCAACTCTACCATGATGAGTGCCTAAATTGGTCAACTTGACACTCGTTGGCATCTAAACACTCAATAAAACATTCAAATAAAACCACCAGGGGTGGAAGTACTAATACTGCAATATGTTGTGCTGCACCATTGGACTACCAAAGCTCACTTAGACTGAACTTTGAGCGCGCCGCCGGCATAGGCACTCGACGTGCCCCATTGCATCGCATATGTTTTTGTGGAAAATGGTTTGTGGCCTAAGTGTGGCCGTGCGACCCGACGCGCCAAGGGTCGTGACAGGACGCGTATGCGCAGCACACACCGGCCCAACAACGTCTCCCGCCCACCAGCGGAGTCTTCCCACAAAAATTGAAACCTTCCTCGGACAAAACATGTTACCATATTGCAATACATAATGCACACAATGCATGCACATCGGCTTGTGGTCTTCAACAATCTTGAGTATGGGACAGTGGAACAATGAAAAGGAAATGGTACCCCCCCCCCTTGTATAAGCTACACCAATGTACGGAATTATTACGTCCCTACGCCCACTGTAGCTTGGACAAGGGCGTAGCTTACGTGCAACACATACAACTACCGACACACACGTGCGCGCGCATGGTATGAGTGCACCTTGACCTCTGTCCACATTTCCAAGTGTATGCAAACGCAAGGAAGCCTTGGGAACATGAAAATTTCAGGTTCACACCCATGTTGGCACAAGCAATGAAGAATGCTAAGCCTACAAATGTTCAGCTTGGAAACCCTTCTTGCGATCATACACCATGCGGAACAATTGCACATGCTCACCACTTGAAGATGCCTTTGGCTGAGGCTTAGGGGCTGGTTTGGGCTCGGGCAACTTCAAATTCTTGGAAATCAAATTGCCTTGCATGTGGCATGTTGCATCTGTCCATGGCTCCATGTAATTGGCAAATGTGACGACAAACCCATGTCTCATGTGGCCACACTACATTTCGTACGCAATTAAAATTACGTACACAATTATTACAGTCCCTACGCCTACTGTAGCTTGGACAAGGGCGTAGCCTATACAAGGGGGGGGGGGGTACATGGGAAAACCCTGAAGCGGTTGACAATGCCTTTGAGTATTGTAGGAATGACAAAATCTTGCCTGTGCATGTTGCAATGGGGTCAAATGTAGATTGCAACAAGAATGGTATGATAGTGCTTAAACCAAAGGAAACTAAATAAAAATGACAAAAGTCAGCGATATTCAGTGGTCACCAGGCATGCTTCTTAAAATGCTTTGTGTGTACGACGGATCACAGGAACTGTCTTTGCTACCCGATCGTCCATTTCGTCATTCGATGACAACTCCGAGTGCTCCTTTTCAAGTGTTTGCTTTGTTGCATTTCCACCTGCTATGGTAAACTGTTTGCAATCTTCTTAAAACCCGCATAAATCACATTGTACTCCAATGCATGCACGCTTGCCGGTGATCTCCAGAAATCATGATGATGAGCAACAAGAGGGGGGGGAAAGGGCATGTGGAAGAAACATAAAGCGGTTGAAAGAGCCTGCCAAGAAATCAGGCACTGACGGAATTTAGCATGTTATGGATCATGTTGAAATGGGGTTGCGACAAGAATGGCATGGGGCGCTTTTATCGACAAAAGGGTCATTGGGCATAATGCCTTCACTACACCAGGTATCAAATGAAATCTCTTTGGGGGAATGTTTGCCCGGCGCGTGCCCGGCGCGCTACTTTTCTATTAACTATCCCGACTTCAGCCCCAGATTTACCCTCCCATGGAGAAGCCCCCCAAGTAGACCACATTGCACTGCACACCTTCCCTACAAAGCACGTTGCAAAATAAAGCAATATCTGTGACTTCAACCACTCCAACTGTCATTTGTAGTGTAATTAACAAACAACATTGGTCCCACAAGTGTGGGTGTCAATACATTCATTACAATAGTGCTCCTTACACTCATCACAAACTGCGACGGTGGAGCGCCTTTGGCAACACAAAACACACACTTCCGCCTCATCCTCTGCCTCATCTTGCGTGGCGGCCGAGTTGCTTTGGTCAGTCCAAACCTGAGGCGGGACATGCTCCCATGGTCCGTAGGGGGGGTGACGGACTTGCCTCCGGATGCAAAACTGAGTGAAATGCAACAAAATGCGGACTGACTGGTGCAACTCATTGGGGCCGCCACGCCAGATGTTCCTAACCAAACCCCAATGCCACAACCGAGCAAACAGCTGCTCAATGCGTGCCCTGTACCACCCGTGGACATCATTGTATATATTGTATATATGTATTGTATATATGTATATATGTATTGTATATATTGTTGCCCAACATTTTAACGGCAACAGTGACCTTGTAAACATGCGACGCATACTTGGGATTCCACAGGTCTGCACTCCATATCCCGCCAATGGAACTGATGGGCATGGAGTCTGTGAAATGCGTCATAAAGAATGGAAAATGGGGACAATGGTTGAAAGGATTCAACCTGTCGGCCCATCGAATCTCTTGAACAACATGGTTAAGGTATTCGCGAGCACGGGCAACACTCTGCCGCCAGGCAACCTCCGAACATTCTGCGTGAGACATGAAAGCACCGCTCTCTGTCGGTGGGGTGCGTTTCATCCAGAAAAAAAATCGAAACAATGACTCACGGTCGAGGAGCTCGGGGCGCCCGTACTTCATCCAAAATTCCTCCAATGTTTCGGCATCTGCACCCATCCGTGCAACTTGGGTACGCACACAGGTGGACTTACACCGTTTCACCCACCATTGGACACCACCACCCTTGCCATCGTCGTAGACGGGGTGCAAAGGGTGTGCCCAATTCTTAGACACGGCGAGGAGATATTCCAAAATCTCATCCTCTGTCTTTTTGTTCTCCCTCGCAACCTCTTCCGCTGTGTACTCTCTTTCCGTGGAGGGTTCGACAGGGTTGGGCTAGGGCTTGGGTTTGCCTTTCGCGGACTTAGATTTGCGTTGAGGTTTGGGTTGGGGTTTGGGTTCAGGTTTGGGTTGAGGTTTGGGTTC